>JAGVSP010003121.1:0-24271 GCA_022494985.1 Micrasema minimum | reverse complement strand
AATCGTATTAAAATTATCATCTTAATATGGAATTGTTGTTTGTCAGCCATGCTCCGTAAGGCGTGCGTCCATCAACGGGGACGCTCCCGCGGGCAGTTACCCTGTGACATGGCGGCGCGGGCGGGCTCGGCGGGGGCGCGGCGGGCGCGGGGGGGAGGGCGGGCGCGGGACAGCGGCGCGGACGGCGATTTAGTTTTCTTCAGTTATTTTCGAAGACATTGATATAATGTGTAGATTGCTCAATGCACTTGCAAATATAAAGATTAACGAGGAAAAATTTAACGCGACCGTATAAAAAGACATGCTGGACACTAACGGGAAGGCTACGTTCACGAGCGACGAGCGGCGATAGCGAAAACAGAGAAGAATAATTTTTAAAAGTTACGTTTTATCGTTCTATTCGCACCTTTAGGACGATAAACGACCTAATTTAAAAAAAGTTTGTAATGATATATCATCATAAAAGTACATTATACATAGTTTAAAATTTATTTTATATATTTTTGAACACAGAAAGGTACATAATTTCCTATAAAAAATAAGAAGAAATCGATATGAACAAATACGATGGTATTATTGATATCTCAACAGAGACAGAGAAACTCTGGAAACGAATGTGGGTTATCTACTTGCACCAATAAAGTTAGATTGCCAAAAAATGCTTAACTATCTTCTCAACAAATGTCACTATAGGGAAAAAATATTAAAAAGATTAAAAATCTGTCGAAAAACCAACTCGCATGTGGATTCTTCTGTACAAACTCAACATATATAGAAGTTTTAAAAAAATTGTCACATAATATTATGGTTGTCAGATGATGGGTGAAATGGGGAATGTTGTAATACATCAAGTGGCCACTTAACCCAGCCAATGACAGGTCAATAAGCCCTGTAAACGCCTAGATAACCCACATTCGTTTCCAGAGTTTCTCTGTCTCTGTTGAGATATCAATAATATCTGATATCAGCCCAGCATGGGTATAATCCAGTAATTTGTCTACAAGTATTTGTATTCGTTCAAAATGTTGTTGGTAAAAATACGATGGTGTTAACTTGCTTCTACTGAGAATTTCCGAAAAAATTGTATTTTGAATTAGGTCGTTTTCATCCTAAAGGTGCGTATTGTAATCCCGATGCTATGAAAACGCACCCTAAAATAGCAGCAGGTATAGGACTTGACCTGTTGTAGATATATTCATAAAGTTATAGAATAATTCTGATTTGGTTAGTAGTTTTTTCACTAAACTTTACTAACCTGTCTGTCCAAACTTTTCCTGGATGATTGAATGCTGCCGAAGAGAGCAGTCCCTTTCTTTATATATTTATAATTTTGCAGGTATATCAAACTATGTTTATTACGTAAAGTAGAAATAAGACCTTAGGCAATAGTTTGTAAGCGCATAGAATAATCTCCGGACAGAAGTTATAATGAAAGTTTCCTACTAGTTTAACTAAATCTTTTGAAGTTTGTAAACCAAATTAATAATTATTTCGAAGAAAATTGTATGGTTTTAAAATTTTTGTTTTGTATTTAAGGAGAGGTTTTTTTTAAAAATAAAATGTCAAAAAATAGCATTAATTGTAACTTCCATCTAATAGTAAGAAAGCGGTTGGAATCATATTTGCTAGCTGGATATTTTAAAACAAAGCTTAAAATTTCGACATTATTAAAAAAAATTGTCTTTACTATTCTCAGATGAGAGGGTTCTCAGCTTATGTTCTTGACATTACAATGTTTTCAAATATTACAGATACACCTACCGATTAATATTTACCGTGTGGAATAATTAAAGCTGATCGATGGAGGCAAAAATTGGCCATTTCGATAAAAAAAAATTAATGACGGAAAATAACAGAATTTGCCCCTAAGCACCATAGGCTGCTGGCAAGAGAAAGTAGTAGGTACTAGTAGTAATTATAGGATTACCCCATCTAATATCTAAACAAACAAAGTATTACTAAAGAGTAGAACACTAATACTACTACTTACCTTAATCCACACCCAATGGTGCATAGGGCACTGCATCGGTGGACAAGTGCAGTGACAAGAGGAGAACGACATCACAGAATACCTAGTGGTGCAGCTAAAGCGCGATTTTTGTCGACTTTCATTTGACAACGAGAGAGCTGTTGCGTGCGAGAATTTAAGTGTATGAATGAGGCGAAGAAGAAAAGAGAACGAAAGACTTAGCTTCAGGCGATGCCAGGAGACGTACACCAGTCAATTCAGTAGAAAATTGCCCCTACCTTGGCTACCGTGCATGATGTCGCGAGATCGATTCCCGTAGGGGGTCAACATGAAATATTAATTTATATTTGATTTTCTTATTCCATGTGTGATACCTTGGACTAGTACTGAAGCGTTAGACTGATCACCCTACCTTCATGTAATAAAATGAGTTAATACGAGTACAGCAAGCAGCGAGTAAAATCACAAAAATTAGTTTTCTGAAAAATGATGTGTTTGAAGATGATACTTTTTGGCTCTCAAGTACAGAATTATATTCTTTAAAGTAACCTATCAGCTATCAGCGGTAATATTTTCATTTATTTTTACGTTCCCCCGTGAGGCCGTAAAATATTTTACGGTAACGTCTGTAGGCTCAGATATAGTGATGTCGTAAAAAATTCTCCTCTGAAATTCCCCCAAAAGGCATCGGAGAATTTGTCACCGCGGACTTTCATTATACCTGGGTGTTATGATGCAAATTGATACATTTTCCGGTGCGGCGACAATGAAATATTCACGATACGCGGGTTCCGGTTTCGATTCCCGGTGAGATCACTAACGTCACAAATACCCAAGCTTGAGAAAAATCACTTTTAATTTTTGTGTTCTCATCGGGAATCGAACCCGGAACCTCCGTATCGTGAGTCAAGCATCTTACCCATTACGCTACGGAGGCGCAATGGTGCATAGAGCATTGCATTTATCTTCACTAAAAGCTACATTAAAGACACATCCAGCGACTTAACTTCTCTCTTAAATACAAAATTCCATTCCCTTTTCCCATTCCTTTCCCTCTCCTTCTTGTATGTTATGTATATACTTACTTAATTTTATGACTCTGTTATTGTTAACAAACATTCTGCGAAAACCTGTTATTGGAGCTTTTTTTAAACATTAAGATTTGTACATGTATTACCTACTGTTTCTCTGTTGGTTTTCCAAATAAAAATAAAATAAAATAAAACCAAGTACAGTGCATCTTGATCATTTTATTACATGAAGGTAGGATGATTAGTCTTACGCTTCAGCACCAGTCCAAGATATCACACAAAGAAATATTAACATGAAAAGCACGTGTAAATAAATATTTCATAAAATTAATGCACTCATTATTAAATCTCACTGTTTTTTTAAACGTCAATCCCCGTATTTTAGTTACCTTTTATAAGATTAGTGTAGGATAAAGAGTATAAAAAGAGCATAATATTATATACGAGTATAGTGCCTTAATAATTCAGGCGAACTCTTTCTATTAATCCTTCACCTACTAAGCTCCCCTAACTAAACACCAAATTACCTAATTTACGTCTGATAATAATTATAATAGCGCAACATAAAGAATGATAATTTGGAAGAAATAAGTATTAATTAAACTACCCGTTAATGTTCAACCTATAGAAAATAATGATGGTAAAAGTTATTCTATGATACTTACTAGTTGCAAAATGTATGGTAGATATTTTGATTTTAACATCTTAATTAGTTTTTGCTAGCGGTGAATTTTTTTTGGGTTACTTATCACTCACACAGTCACTTGAATTCACTACATTCAATGCATCATGCATCAGATAAATGCTTAAAGTAATCCATGATCAAGATACAATGCACGTTATTTGCATCTATGTATCATTGGGTAGTAGAAGTAAAAGATTAGAATATCTCTGGACTAGTGTAGGTATCGGATCTAAAAGAGAAGCGTCGAAGAAAAAAAAGTTTTCTTAAAAAAACATTTGTTTTTTTCCCTAAGTCAGGTACTCGTACTTATCATATTGACCTTATACTGTGGCATACCTTTGGCTTTGGCATATCTTGGCACTTCGCGGGTAGGTTAAAAATTACAACAATAACGCAGCCTCTACAAAAACCCGCACGCAAATTCACAACTCGCTTATCTAAACGCATCTTATAAACGCATTCTCATAAAATCAACTTTGAACTCTGTAAAACCTTCATCCATTGTGTACTTGTGTCTGTATTGAAATCTTGTGATCCGTTTTGTGTTTTGTGACGTTATTTTGAAGTAAAGTGCAGCCCAGAAGATCTACTCTTTTTCCAGCCTCCATAATACCAAAGGTAGAGGCAATTTTCTACTGAATTGACTGGTGTAGGTGTCCTGGCATCGCCTGGGAGCTGAGTCTTTCGTTCGGCCTCCTTCTCTCGCCTTATTCATACTCTAAATTCTCTCACGCAAACAGCTCTCTCATGTCAAATGAAAGTCGACAAAAATCGCGCTTCAGCTGCACCATAAAATGGTGCAATAAATTATCGCTAATGAGCGGAACGATTATTTTTTAAGGGGATTTAGTGAACGCACATAATGATTGTGACTTTTTATTCTTTTTTCTTGATGAGTAGAATACAAGGTGGAGTTGTTGTAGTCGGGTTCTCGGCTGGTTTGTCTGGTAAGTCTGATAGTTTCCATGTATCTATTAGCAAAACGCTATTTGTACAGGCAAACCGGGTGATGGTGGTGTCCCTGACGCCGGAGAGACATCGGGAGACCTGGGCCAAGAAGGTGGAGTTCTTGTTGGCAGTGGTCGGGTTTGCGGTGGACCTCGGGAACGTCTGGAGGTTTCCCTACATCTGCTACCAGAACGGAGGAGGTAAGACCAACATTAGCCACAAATAACACATCGATAAATCAATACTTAATCCACACTTAAGGCCTATAATTTACCATCGCTTAGCGTGAGGATCGGATGACATACTTCTGATGTGAATATAAAAGAATGTCTCTAGATAGATATATATAATGATGAAAAACCATGAAATCATCAAAGCCGAAGCACTCATCACGGGACGGAATGATTGATATTGATTGACACCAATGGTCTTCCGCCTGAGAGTGTTTGGCTTTTTGTGAATCAATTCTTTAAAAATAACCACCTTGCTCTAGCTATCAATTTCTTATAATTTCAGACTCAAGGTTAGGATCGTAAACAATGAAAATCTTTATGATTTAATCATAAAAGACCTTAAACATCAAGTTTGAAATGAGAAATCATTGTTTCTTTTGTCGTTCCTTATCCACTGATTTGTATGAGATCGAAATGGTTTTCAAATTGTACACTTTGGTCATTTACATAAATAATGTATGTGGAGGCGCATTGACTATCTTCGATCCAGCTTGATTAGTATTCCATATTTTTCAATGGTTGTGTTTTAACGACACTTCACTCTTTTTTCAGGAGCTTTCCTAATTCCCTACTGCATCATGTTGATATTTGGTGGTCTCCCTCTGTTCTACCTGGAGTTAGCTCTTGGCCAGTTCCATCGCTGCGGCTGTCTAACCATCTGGAAAAAGATATGTCCTGCACTGAAAGGTAAGATTTTTTACATATTAAAAAGTTTCTCATTTTAACCCTCGCTCGTACAAGAAAAGAAAAAAAATTACAATACAAATGGCTGAAAAATCCTAAAATATTTCTCAAGACGTGTGTAGCATGACGGCTATACTTTAACCTCTTCCGAGCTCAAGAATTGAAGATTGTGTGTACTTTTGGCAGCCTCTATAGCATAACTCACGATATGAAGGTTTCAGGTACGATTCCCGGCGAGAACACAAGAATCAAAACGATTTTTTCTCAAGCCTCGTTGGCAATTAGGCAAGCAGTGTTTCTGGTGTTGTTATTTATTCATTTTAACGTGTGCAAAAAATACTGGTTATAATTTATTTAATCCAGGACTGCCAAATAAGCTAAAAGCTGGATATTGTCAGTTCTGTTATTTATATGTAAAGGAATTGATATCACTCGACAGCGGGTGCTTTGCCATTTATAAAGTAAAATACATAACTTACATAATGTTATTAGGCCTCCAAAAAATAATATACATTTAAAAAATTAAGGCGCAGTAAATTGTAAAAACATTTGTAGTGTATACGTATAGTGTATTACTACTTAAGTGATCGGAGGTGGTCAAAAAATGAAGCTGCCTACTTTTAAAAATATTTATAATATTAAAGGAAAGTGTTTTGCAACCTTCTCGTGTTCATTGGGTGATGTCGAGCAAGGAAATATTTCTGTCCTGGATGTCAAAGATGAGACATTCTTCAATAATTTTTGGTGTTTTTATGAAAAAATCGTGTATTGATTAAATAAAGAACATTACTGCCCAAATTAACAACATTGATTTGAAATTTGGTACGCTGAACATCTATATTATACCTAACAATATTTTTAGAGAATATGGCGTTATCGATACTGGAAAATATTTTTAGTTAAATTCATTAATTTAAGATAATTAAATAACAGCTCGAGGCCCAGGATAGAAAGCAGTGGACCAATATGGGGGAGGCCTATGTCCAGCAGTGGACGAACAATGGCTGATGAAGAGGAAGAAATAACATTTTCCTAAATCAAGAATACCCATTTGTTTTTAAAGCAATTTCATTAAAACTGGTTCTCTCGCACTCTGAATGCTGAGCCCTGGAATCAGGGCGGAAAAATCAAGTAAAATGAAATGGTGTAATAATAATATTTAGTATAATAAGATGAAAATTTTGGGAAACTTTTCACTTTGGTGTATTCTAGTAATGGAGATAGAGGCTAGGTTATTTAAATAAAATGATTTGAAAGTAAAAAGAAAGAATATATTTTAAATTATGGTGGTAGGCACTGATTATAATATTAAAATCTTCGAATATTTTTTATTTTTCAAATTAGTTTGATTTAAAGAAGAGCTCAGTATTATTTATTGCAGAATAATTTTAAATTTACCTTTGGGAATAACAGTAACTTAAAATTACAAAATCTACCTATTAAAAAAATCTGAAAAGCCGATGGCAGCTACGTAAATTTAAAAAAAATACTTAATTTTTTTTTTTTTAAATCATACTTAATCACGTGAAGATATATTTCTGATTTTCAAGAGATTTTGAGAGGTCAATTTTATCTCTATGAAATACAAGTATGTATTATAAATATACAAAGTTAAGTCGTTTTACAAATTGAAAAACTACTCATTAATTCAGTCGTCAGATGTTTTAAAGGTACACATTCGTATTGGTCAAAGCTCCTTCCACCCCTTACTTGTGAATGATTGGAGTATTAGAGAATGGAGTGCTGAACAAATACCTCCCCGACCCGACTCTAGTTGTCCCCGGAAAGAAAATAATCCGCGCGGGCTTTATGTGCTCTGCAGGTTGCAGGCGGCAGGCGCTCGCACTCGACACTGGCGCCCAACGTTGGGTGGGGGACTAAAGGCTTTAATATTGTTTGCACTGTGTTTAATGTAATGTTTGAGTGGTGAACTTCCGTCTTGGTAATTTTTATAATTATTATAATAATAATATGCATTTATTCCAAACCTTGAGGTGGGGAGTAAACCTCTAAGACAGAATAAGAATAAAACCAAATTTAAAAATAAATTTAAAAAATAAAAAAATATACATCTGAAATAAAACTAAAATAAAAGATAAACAGAATTCATTGCATCCCGGAGGTGTTTAGATTCTTCTGGGGGCGGGGGGGACCCAAGAGAGCAGCCCATCTCTCGCTCAACCTTAGTGTCTGATGCCGATACGCCTCGGCAATTAGCTGATTCCCGACGACATCTCAGGCGATCCCTGGCTCCCGCTACCCTCATCCCGCTACCTCTCATCAGTCCAGGGAATCCATGTACCCTCCCTTCTGGGAACATGTTAGATGCGCTACAGAATCTGGGGTATTTAAATATAATTCTAAAGGCACCATTGTACTGCACTCGAAGGCGTTGCATCGTACTTTGTCGATAATTAGTCCATAATTCGCTAGTATACAGGTTGGTGCAAAAAACATTGAACAAAATTTTCTTCACGGCAGGACTGCATTATATGCATATAGATAAATAAAACACAATAATATCATAGCATTAACATAATGTAGAGGAATTGTTGGGTTCATTCACAAAAAACGGTAGCCATAACACGAAGGTGTTATCACTAAACTTTACTAGCCTGTAGTTTTCCTTAGTTTTATCTCTGTCGTACGTCATACATACCTTTACCCGCATGGGGAACATGGCAAAGGTATTGATTTAACAACATTATTACATATCATAATATGATATAATACTTCGCTTAATTAAATAACCGCGACACATTTAGCGTGCGTGCTAGTAATTGGGATCACGCTTGTTAACTCGTCGGGGCATGGGGATATTAAATAAATACTTGTATAAATTATTTAATTCATGCTTCGAATACATTCTATATTTCTTTGCTTTATTATTGACATTTCTAAAAATTGTTCTCCTTGGGTCCTTTCTTTTATTTGCACCTCGCGGTGTATCAGAACACTGGATTGGTATCACCAATAAATTATTGCAGTCTATACAATAAATGTATCATGAAGGTAATATTTATAATTGCACAAAATACTGATCAAATTTAAAAAAAAAAACGCTTTACTTGACAACTTGAAAAAAACACACAAAAAAAGAATATTTTTTAGAGGTTATGTCATGTTCTGGTGGCCTTGCGCGGCCACGATTTTTGAAAATCGTGGCCGAAATCACTAACTTTATTTGGCTTTCGACTCCATACAAATTCTGTCGTAAGGTACCGAATGGAGTGAACAATATCGCGTATTGTTAGTTAAATAGCCAAGCTATGCTAAGGTCCCTGGTTTTTCTTTCATTCTGATGACGACGGACGCTGCAACGTGATCCGAAACGTTTACAACAAAAACATGGCAAGATAATTTCAAAAATCAAAAATAAAAACTTTACTTTTTAAATACAATATGTAACCGTATGAAGATGTTTAAATGACTGTTGATTATTTATTGTCTAAGTGGGTACCTATTTTCTTCCAATACGCGTACTTAAGTAGTTACCTCCACATGTTTAAAATATATGATTGTAATACACAATACACATATATATATACGTGCGTAATAACTACCCTTAATACGCACGAAAACCTATCCGCTTTCTAAGAATCAACCGGATACGTCCCCCCCCCGTTTTCCGTGATATGCCATTTATTTTTCAGGTGGGTGAATATCTTTACTTGTCCGGCCGCCAACAAAATAGGCGGGAATATAAGAAAACCTACTCCATCTTTCCAAAGATCTATACTCATGATGGAGGGCTCCATGTATATGTATGACTTTAGCAGTTTACTGGCGAGCTAAGAGGCTAACGAAATGCAGGGAAAGGTCTTATAAATATAAATGAGGCAATACTTTTAAAGAGACAAACCTAGTACCTAGGTACTCTGGGCGGGAAGATTCGAATGTTTCCATTGGCTGAACATCGTTTAGTGTTTACAGTAATCACAGTATTGCCAATAGTGTAAAACAAAAAGAAATAAATAAAGTGTAAAAAGGGGGTTTATGAATTGGAAAAGCACAGGGGATTTTATTTATTTTACTTTTTAGGGGCGTTGGATTGCTACGGTGTGCCTAAATAAAATTAATAGTCGTCCGTTTTCCGATGGATTTTAAATACATTTTTACATCTTACATAGAACATTCCTTTGAAAAATATTAGTTATTTTTTTTTAAATATAGGTACTACGTATGCCTCCCGAGAGCCTTAACCAACTAACCATACTTGTCTATTTTACAAGGCATCAGGTTCTTGGCATCCTGGACGTCCACTTTGGCAATCCGTTGGCAGTTTACGTCAGAAATACGACGATACGTGGACCTTACTTGGGAGGATGCATGGAACTGGCGGCCGATCGCTTGGCTTGAAGTTAGTTTGTGGAATTCATATGCTCCACATACGGAGCAGATAATATAGAATTATAGTGATTTGTTGGTAGTGTTCTCATTTTTGCTTCGGACGCACTTGACAAAATATTTATATAAATTCAACACATAGTAAAAAATATCAATATATTCTGAATTCGTTTTTTTGCCATAAATAAGAAAGAGCTATGCCATGGTTTATTCTTTGAATAGGAACATTAATTTTTTTCGTAACAATAGACACACGGTGATTTTATTGGATGCCTTATTTCACGGAACGGGTTATGTTAGTGAGACAAAAGTGGACCTTGCGTGACACGGTAAAAGAAAGAAAGGAAAATTTGATCGAATAAGGAATTGCAGGGGTCCCAGAATTAAATTTTGATTTAACTAAACATTCCTTTGATCGATATTGACTGACTATGATTTCATCAGTTAGTGGTATCCATATGCTTCTCATATTGAGCAGATATTTTTTTTAATTTTATTTATTTGGACTTGTACATAGTGTTTTAAAAAAAAATATATATATAATAATAATGTTCCCTCACTGGGATAACAATGATAAGGATGAATCAATAAGTGAAATATATAATACCATATTTATACCAATAATTACGATTATTATATAAAGATTATGTTCGCGCGATTTGAAAATCTGAGGCAGAATAATTAATTATCGCCTTTTCTAGAAGATATTAAAATTCGATTAGCGACTCTTAATCTAATCATTTGGCTAAAATAATTTCCTGCAGCTGGTGTCTCTCGAGTAAAAGTACAAAATGCGTTAGGAAAACTTTGTGATGAAATTAATATCACCTTCGCATTTCTTGAGATATTACAAGGAGAAAGTGATATGAATACATTATTAAATATATTATGAGTCAATACGAATATTCACTATCTCAATAAATTATGTCTACGCCGAACGACTCATTCGACTAAGAAATAGTTATTTAAACGAATTTTTTTCGTAATTATTGTAAAAGCTTTTTATCCAAATTTAAAATAATTTTAGAAATTCTTAATTTCTTAAAAATTCTAAATTTTTAATTTCTGTACCCCTATTATGTAAGCATTAGATACACACGAATATACATAATGTAGAGTGTAAAAATAAAAACATTGTGGCTTTTAATTACATTCAATTTTGAACAAATGAACTCTTTTTCAAAAAGTTTCTAGAAGAATTTAAATATCGAAATACGAATCAGTCTCCCGTTTAATATCTGTCTACTCTGTTCCCAAGTTTCTATATCGGATTTACGGATGCAGAAGCTCTAATTAGATTGTTTAGCTCTGTTTTCAAATCGGAAACATCAGATCAATTTATAATCAAATCTCGCTTCCGCGCAGTGTCACAGAGTAGTAACTCGAAACTCGAGAAATCCGCATCCCCACGGCAAAGGTTTTCCCGCTTTCCACCAAGCCTATGATTAGCTGTTGCGAGACTTGTGCGTCGATATCCGAACGGCGCATTGATTGAATTACGATTTAAAAACGGGGCAGAAAGTTGGAGAATTTGAATTAAATAAAAAAAATTCAGGGTCCACAGATTTATAATACAGTTAAGTTTGTTGAGGTAAAAAAGACTTCTGCATGTACATAAAATTTTATAAGGACTTGAACATTATTTTTTTTATCAAATGATCGGTAGCCTATTTTTAGTTTTTAAGATCAATAGTTCAGTTGCTTGTTGTGTTCTATAAATGTATTTTTATGTAAATATTGGACTGAGCCCGTTGCACGATTTTTTCCGTAAATGCGATACAGTAATTTTCCTGATTTTACGTTTTATTTCATTGTATTTAAGAAAAAAACATGATTAATTTAATTCAATAATCAATGAACTTAAACCAAGAAGAATTTTTTTTAAATACCACACATATTTACTGAACGGAATGCCTAAGAGTTTAGAGCAATAACTCTTTTTATGTTATTTTGATAAAATGACTAATAGTTATACTTATTTGGGATTATTTTGCAATTGAATAAAATGAAATGACATTTAATATCACTACCACGTCAAAATATGATTTGTTCATAATCATATCAGCAGTCTTAACTCAAAGTTTACACTAATAGTTCACTATAACTTTCACGTAAACATTCTAACTTACGTAAAACCATAACATGCAATAGGAAATTGCCTAAAGTGAATTATTCGGGCTGAATATCTCTGATTATTACAGCTTTCTCTTATCCACACCTAATACTTTAATGTATACAGTACTGCATTTGTACACCAAGTGCAGTGTATCTTGAAAATTTATTACTTGAAGACAAGACCAGTCCAAGATAACACATTTAAATTATTTTTATACGAAAAAACACATTTAAATAAATAGGTACTTTATTCGCAAATCAAATCCGCGACGCACGACATGTTGTATTGTAATCCAACGTGCTTAACAACAAAACCACGAGGCGGATAAATTTAGCAATTTTTTTTTGCTTGCCATTTTGTTCCCATCTCAAGAACAAAATTTGCTTCGGTATACGAACTATGAACGAAGATGAATTGTTTTCGTGGATTGACTATTGATATTTCAAAAAGCGAACGCAGACGAAAAATTAGTAGAAAATTTGATTCCGTAAAACAGTATAGGTCAAACGTCTGACACTTTGAAAATTGAAAATACAGCGTAATCTTCATTCGTGAAGCAATAATTTGGCGCCAGTTGCAGTTTCCTCCTGCGGGTTACCCATTTGAACTCGGCCTAACACGGGCTGAGTATCTCCTTACCAACAACCAATTCTTGCATTGTGAATTAATCAACTGAATGAAATTCAAAATAAAAGGTTAATAAAATTAATTATGAACATTTTCAGTTTTAACTGGTATAGGTATATTACAGAAATGAGCTTATAAATAAATTGCCAAAATCTGAAATCGAACATAATATCACGATATAAAATATGTATATTATATACTTAGGTAAAACTATCACGATATAAAATATGTATATTATATACTTACTCATAAATACAAGAAATACCCAGGATAAGTCAGATGCAAAGGCGTCCACTAACCTGAGATTCTTCCGTCTTCCTCGTGACTGCGAAGCGGCGGACAAATTGATAATCCCAATAATTGGAGACGGCGGTGATGGCACTAAACTTGATGGCAAACGCAGATGAAGAGGAAAACACAAATAAACAGCGAAAAACTTACATAGCGGCGGCGATGTTTTTTTTGCACTGGACAATTTATAAACTATTTTAATGAAAAAATGCTTAATGTTTCTTGTTCTATTTTTGTGAAAAAAAAAACGAGCGTTAAGTGATCAATAACCCCAAAATATAAAAGAGTTATTAAATAACTTTAAAAGGTAAAAAAAACAAACACAATTTAAAAAAAAAGTTTTATTGCATCTTAATGATGTGACAGGTATTTATTGTTGACAAGATGAATAAAAAATTATTAACAGCTGTGAAAAATATTTATTAATACATGTTGTACTAAAGAAAATTTTATGTTACTAGTAATTTAACACTAATTTTCAATCAATTTAACTACAGCGCATTGTCATCGATAGTCAAAAAAACATTTCGCGATGTTAAATAATCGCTTTGTTAATATTATTTCTGCTGAATCGTACAACTAAACTCGGAGGCGACAGGAGAATCGAGCCAAGATGGCGAAGGGTGACAATTTACGAGTATTATCGGGTCGGGGAAGATGGAAAGTAAGGAAAGAAAAGAAAGTTGGTGGAAGAAGACAGCGGAACGTGGCTTATTGGCATCATCACGATATTCTCTGAAAATGATCACCTCTGCGTTTACGATTCGACTGTGGAAAGTTGAAATAAAAGAGTTGGACGCCATTTTTTTACCAATATTTTGTTTTTCTATACCTTTTCCCGCCAAGAATAATAATGAACAGAAAATTATTTTAGATTTATCTAGAAACTTACATACGCAAATATAATTATATTATGTACATTGTTATACTAACAAAGTATCATTCTTATGTTACTTTGTAAAACAAATAATATAATATATATAATGACATAATGTAATATGATAACATCTTTGTCATCAAATTTAATTGAACATTCTGAACCAAATTATTAAAAACGTGGATTAAAAAAAATATATACATGAATTTTTTAAAAATAAAATAAAATCATTTGAACTCTTATACACAAATATTTCACTTTTGGTTGTGCTTTCAAATAGTCGGAAATAACTGTGCCAGAAAGCAGGAAACAAGTTGTGGTGGAGCGGGATTCGAACCTAGAGATTCCAATGTGAAGTCCGCGAATCTACCACTAGACCTCAACCCGGTTCAGATTAAATTATGAAAACCTTATCATGTAGGTCAAAGATTTTAGAATTTCATATAATGCTTAATAGGAAGTCATTAAACAATAACTTAGCTAGGATTATGAGTTCAGGTTGGTCGGGTTTAGTGAAGGTGCTAATTATTAATGTCTAATGAATATATCGGAAAACGATAAAGTTAGCATAAAACTTACTTTAGAATAACACCCCCATTATATTATTATATTCATGAAGTAAATAAAGACGATAGTACGGACCCAGATTAAAATAAGCTTCCATATTATACCCTCATATTAAAAGCATTTTTTTAAATAATTGTATACCTATATGTATACATTGTGTAACAAACTCGTAGTACAACCCGAAAACTGGTGAATCATGATATTTTGAGTCGAATGTGTAACGTGAATTTTAAATCTAAGCTTGAAAAAAAATTATTCTTCTTCTTCTCATAAAAGCTTTCATTAGTACCGCAGGTTAAGTCATATTAAAATGCTGTTTTTTATTTTGTTTTTTTATTGGATAGTATTGATTTTACTAAATACACGATATTGTATAAAAAATTGCGAAAAATTATAAAAAAAAAAAATCGATTCTCGAAAACTATGGGCTGAATCCAATATTTTATTCTAAAAAATCGACTCAAAATATTATGTAGATTCACTGGTTTCCCGCTTGTATATCGAGTTTTGTTACACCATGTGTTGCGGCTGAAGCGCGATTTTTGACGATTTTTCTTGAAAACGAGAGAGCTGTATGCGTGATAGAATTTTAGTATGAATAAGGCGGAGAAAGAGGCAGAATGAAAGAATAAGAACAAAAGACTCAGCTCCCAGGCGATACCAGGAGACCTAAACCCGTCAATTCAGTAGGAAAATTGCCCTTACCTTGGTATTATGGAGACTGGAAATGGGAGGAAATCTTCTGTCCTGCATTTCACTTCAAAATAACGTCACAAAAACACAAAACGGATCACAAGATTTCAATACAGACACAAGTACACAATGGATGAGGGTTTTAAAATAGTTCAAGGTTGAATTTAAATGCGGGTGCGTTTGGATTAATTTATAAGAAGCGAGTTCGCGAATATACGTGTGGGTTTTTTTTGAGCGGATGCGTTATTGTTGCAATTTTTAGACTACCCGCGAAGTGCTATAGATATTTTTGTTTTGTGGATAGAGGACGGTATAGACAAAGGAATATAGGAGTAGGAATCAAGGATTTACTGGGGCAACTTGTTCCAAGAATGACTAGCACAAATCATCACCGGCAAGCTCCGAGAAACCAAACCCATCGGCCAAACCACCATGTATTAGGGACAGTTTTAGAATCTTTATGTATATAATATTTTGTGATTTCTTAAGCCAGTACCAGTGATCTGGCCGAGCGAGGGTCGCGAGAGGCCAACTTCACCGCTATATTTTACGTATTATGTTTTTCTGGGTTATTATGCCGTGTTTGCGGGCTTTGTGTTGTCGACGCCGACGTTTCAAAGCACGCTGCAGTGTCCATTTTCAGGGCTGGTGACAACACAAATCCCACAAACACGGCATAATAACCCAGAAAAACATAATCTGTATTCTGAGGGCGTGAAAACTTACGGACTTTGATAAAAAAAAAAATACTAATATTTTTTTTTCATTTAAACATTCAGCATGTATGTATACTTGTATACATGTTACAATCAACAATAAATAGCAAGGTAATCGTAGCTATATATATAATATTTTTTTTATAATATAAGTATCTTAGATAAATAGTTAAGTGTGCGCTAAATTTGTACCCAATTCACATAATGAAATGTATTTACTTTGAACGAGAATTCACTAGAAGGGGCGTTTCTATACAGATTTTCTAAAAATATACGTTTCCAAGGGTTAATTTCATAACACCACTTACTATCAAATTCCACTGTCTAAACACTCCAGCACTCAGGCCAATACACGATACGTACCCAAGTAACATTTTTTCGGGAAGATGGTTCTGAGATTTGCCTTTAAGCCCTAAAAAGCTCCTATTTTGGTTTTGCACATGCTTATAGCGCATATAAAGGTTATATTTCGTGCTTATTAGTCGCGCGGACTTATAACTTCTCGATATAACCTACAAGCATTTTTAAGAGGTTATAATAACGTTGTGTTAGACAGTTATCCGGACTTACAAGTCCTAGAACCTTTAGCTCCTAAAGAAGACTTAGATAAGCTATTTCCTCCAAGCACAGAGCTGATTTACAACCTTTTTAGAACCTATTCAGAACCTTTTGTTTGTGAGTTTCTTATTAGTTCTGAGTAAAGCTATTTCAGAACCTATAGGTTCTATATTAGCTTTCGAAATAAAAACCAAATCAAGCTCTATTGGTTAGGAAAACAACTTTTTAGTCTTAATCAAGACTTTGTAGCATAATTTTCAACCTTTTGGACTATTTTTTAACCTATAGCGCTTCATCAAAACTATTTTATTACCATTCGTGACTTCACAGAAGTAAGAAGTGCCAGTTTATAACATACCTAGTAATAATTTTACTGATACAGGATGTCTTTGCAAAAACTAGTTAAAAGTGGTAATTTTAAAAGAAAAGTGAGAAAAAATTACCTTAAAAGTATTAAATTAAGTAAAGTATAAAAGTATTAAATTAAGGGTAAATTATGAAAGTATAACAGAAAAACTAAATGATGATCTGAATGAAATACCTAAGTGGCTAAAAGTCAATAAATTAAAATTAAATATTAGGTCCTTACATATGAAATTGGCGTTTTGTATGGGAGGAACATAAAGTTGATTTTTTTAAAATATAATATATATTTATTTAATCAAAGTATGTACCATTGCTATCTATGCACTTTTGCCATCTCATAGGTAGTTCATCGATCCCTTTACTAAAAAAACCATTCGGACGGGAATCAATAAAATCTTTGAAGTCGGTTTGGACTGCCCCATCGGAGTTGAATTTTTTCCCTTGCAAGAAGTTATCCAAATTTCGAAAAAAAAATTGTATTCTGTTGGGGCAAGGTCCGGAGAGTACGGTGGATGTCTTAGACATTCCAATTGAAGCTCTTCTAATTTGTAATATTATATTTTTTAAAAAATCAACTTTATGTTCCTCCCATACAAAACGCCAATTTCATATGTAAGGACCTAATTCAAGCTTTTTCACCTTCCCAATTTGCTTCAAGTGGATTAAAACAGTTTTATCACTAACACCGCAGCCTGCAGCTAACTCGGACGTGGTTTGCGATGGATCCTTTCCACAATAGCCTTTAATTCTTCATTATCAACTTTGGTCTCCGGCCATCCACGGGGCTTGTTCTGCAGGTCGAAATTTCCAGAACGAAAACGTTGGAACCAAAACCGCACTGTGTTTTCTTTTGCGGCACCGTCGCCATACACATCATTGATCCTTCGAGCCGTTTCTGCAGCACTGGTGCCACGGTGGAACTCGTACTCGTAAATAACGCGATATTTCAAGTTTTCCATTTTGTAAACTGAGTGACGCAAAGAAAAAAAAAACAATTGAGGAAAAAACAAATGAATTATAATTTTCGAAACACAAATACTTGAGTAAATAGCTGTATAAATTTGAATTTGGAATTCCTAACCAAAGAGAAGATATTTGAGATCAAAGTTGCCAGTACGGCAAAACGCCAATTTCATATGTAAGGACCTAATATAATGACTTAATTTATGAACATCGGAAACACAAGGATAGAATCAATACCAACAATTTGAAGTAACGACGAAAAAATAAATGAAGTACTTAAATAAAATTAAGTATTTAGGAGTAATGATCGATAAAAAACTAAAATTCAATCAAAATAATAACATTGTGTCAAAAAAAATAGCAAAAAAAAATTATTATATTTTGGGAATAAAAAGACTATTATTGAACCACATTTTAACTACTGTAGCAGCATTTGTTTGTCGAATTAAGAAAATTTAAATAAATAATCTGTAATACAAAACAAAGAATTATTTTGAAAGAAAATAGAAGATATGCAAAAGGGAAGCTTATGTTAAATAAATTACAAATAATGTTGTGTTAGCAACGAACATTAACACCACCCTTTACGATCTGAGAAACGGAGAACCGGCCACAAGTTAGCGCAAGATATAATATTCGTACGTACGACCGCGCTGAAGACTTGTCACTGCTTAATTAGCCACGATAAGGTTACGTGAGCTGTTTTAAATGCATATTAGCCACTACTAGGCCTTAGTAGACTTGTCCGTGGCTAATAGGTTCTACTTTAGTTCTGAAATGGCATGTTTTGCGATCTTTAGGTTCTGCTTTAGTTATTCGCAAAACTTATGAGCTTTTATCAAAGTCAGCCATTTTTTTATGGTTTAACTATAAAAGTTTTTTTTTATAATTTAGTTAACTCTTTTAAAATTATAGAATTTAAGATAGTTAACGAAAAATTTTAATGAGTTTAAACATTATTTTAGCCACGCATCATACCTAAACATTTATTTTTATTTTTTTTTACAACTTTTACTACAATAAAAAAATAAAAAAATATTTTTAAAAATAAATATCATCGAGGGCGCGCTTATTTTATGGACTTATCGTGCCCTAGTTTACCGATAAAGTGGTATTCGCAATAAAATTTATGCACGCGTGTATTTTCTAAACATATTTTTTCGAGATGACAATATTGCATCCATGTTTTTATTTTAGTTCCAAATATTATGGAAGTCATATTCCGAATAAGTTCTGTGAAAATAATATTATATAACCTAACGCAAACCAAATACTCCTAATATTGCATTGCAGAAATATTGTTTGTAGCCTATAACTCTCAAACGAGCATTTCGTAGAACCAATACAGAACTTATAAGTCCGCGATATGCGCAATTGCGGGCTAACCTAGAACTCTTTTGTGTCATTAATTAAGAACGAAGAAGCTCCTAATTAGGTTATATATAAGCAAGTAAGGTTCTGAAATGGTTCTAGAAAGGTTCTGGCGAAGTCCAAAAAAATGCTTTTAGGTTCTGAAAAAGTAATAACCTATAAGCCCGTAGGAGGTTATCCGGAGTGGGCCCTTTTGGTCATCAGGAGGTTCTGTAGCCGGCTACAGGAGGTTATTTGTGCTTAAAGGCATTTGTTGACAGTTTCCATATATTGGTTCTAGAACCTATTTATGACCGTTTTAGGTAACTAGTAGTATTTTTCAAGTATGGAATATCCCTTCTCCGAAATTCTTGTTCGAAGTGTATTTTAAAGACTGTAATAGTTGTGATTTATCTCTTAAATTTTATAACGCTTCACTTTTATAGATCTATAAATTTCAATAAGATTGCAAAAAAAATATGAAAAGCCTCTCGTAAATAACTAACGCCATGTTTATGTTTTATCCCAATTTTTCATTGCCATTATTTAATATGTGGGTATATTTACCCACATAGTAACTCTTACTTCATACTTCATAAACCTACGGTATTAAATACGTTATAGAAATTCATAACTTAAACGCTTTTAAACACTTTTTTATCACTTAACAATAGTTCACAGTAAGTAAAACGTAAAAAATGTAGTTTATTAATTGTTTGCAATAATTTTTCTCATTTACAACAAAAATTAAACATATTCAAGAGGTCGTTTACAGGACATTTCATCATAACAGCTGCACACAAAATATATAATTACATGTTTTATAACTAGTGGGAATAAAGCACATAGCATATTAACCACAATTTTAATGAACAAGTAAACCCTAAGCGCAAAAACTATATGCCTAAGAGAAATGCGAAATGGGGAATATTGGATAAGTGATCAAGAGAACCCCAGTGATATTTCGCATATTTGGAATAATAGTGACACAACTCGAAATTATAATTTTAAAAGGAGCATTGATCAAATTAGATTACATCCGATTTATGGTGTTGCGCGTTGGGCTAGCAAGCATGAAGTCGCAGGTTCTATTTCCGATGGGGTAAATATTATGAAATATTGATGTAAAAATGTTTTTCTCATAAAAATATTTCACTTGTGAAGCGTGAGTCTGTACTTCTTGCTTTCATGTTATAAATTAACAAGATAAGCATGGTGTACGAATGCAGTGCCCTTGCAGGTGCGGATAAAGGAAAATTGTAGTAGTAATCAGAGTAAAATCAAGATTTGCTAAAATGCTTAGCAATTTTCTCAATGGATAACAGAGAGTTTTCACATGTGAAGCTTCGCGCCATTTCATTGTATGTATATATTATACAAGTTGTGATAATTGGCAGAAATGGATACCAAATACTAGGCGAAATGGGGAATGTTGGAATACATCAAGTGGCCACTTAACCCAGCCAATGGCAGGTCTTAAGCCCTGTAAAGGACTAGATATCCATATACCCTTTCAAACTTTTCGTCTCTGTTGAGATGTCAAATTATAATGATGACTTTTCTTTACCTTCCAGGCGTGGGCTACGCGATATGCCTGATCGACATATACATGGGCATGTACTACAACACGATAATAGGGTGGGCTGTGTACTACCTGTTCGCCTCCCTCCAGAGTGAGCTGCCCTGGACGAGCTGCGGGAACTCCTGGAACACCCCCGAGTGCGCCCCCGTCACCCAGCAGCCGGCCAACCCTAACGCCACCAGCCCCGCCAAGGAGTTCTTCGAGTAAGTTGTGCGGGTGTGGAGCGAGGCAAAATGGAGGGAAAACCATAAAATAAAAATAAAAATAATAGAAGTAATGTCTGCCTCGTGGGATAGTGGTTAGCACATGAGGTCGCAGGTTTACATTCCCGACGGAGTCAATGTGAAACATTATCATAACATAAAAAAATCACATGTGATAATATCACATTGGTGGGATTTTTACCTTGGACTGGTAGGTACTGAAGTGTAAGACTCATCTTGCCTTTGTCATTGGCATTGGGCGGAAGTCAGCAACAGGTTGTAAGTTCTTTAAACTATTAGATACATAACCATTTTATTATTCAGGAATAATAAATAAATATACATATGTTGGTATAGATCTAAGCCCGATTGTCGTGTAATGGTTAGAGTCACGGACTTTAAATAGTAATTTCTAGGTTAGAATCCCACTCGGCCACAATCTGTTCCGTACCTTGTGATACAAAACATTTACAATTTACAAAACAGAACACATACCATATATATAAAATACAAAAAAATCAACAAAGAAGCATATTTACAGAATAGTTATCAAACATTTTGATTTATTGACTGAAAATTCTCTTTTTTAGGCGCAAAGTCTTAGAGCAGTACAAATCTGATGGGTTGGATATGATGGGACCAATTAAACCATCCCTCGCTCTGTGTGTGTTCGGTGTCTTCGTCTTGGTTTACTTCTCGCTGTGGAAAGGTGTCAGGAGTGCAGGAAAGGTGAGGTTTTTTAAATTTTACCTTCATAATTAGAAGATAATTCAATTTTGTTTTTTACAAACTCCATACCTTCATTGGGAAAACGATTAGCACCTTTAAAATAACAAACTAAATCATGTTTGTATCACTAGTTTATTTTTAGTTAAATATTCAATAAAACTAATACAGAGCAAAACGAAATTAAAAAAAAATAACAGTAGTTCTTGTTGTAGGTAAGTAGGTATAAAATTTCGTGTTCTTCACGAACGTAAAAAAAAATTGTTGCAAAACATATATTTATTTAGATGCAATCTTCGGTCAATAGTTTACAAATGTCAGGTAGGTAATTCTTTTCTCTACTTTTGTTTTTTCTGTTAAAATAATAATGAATAGTAACAGCAACGTGATTTTTACAGGTGGTTTGGGTAACAGCTTTAGCGCCCTACGTCGTTCTTCTAATTTTACTAGCGAGAGGTGTCACACTCCCGGGAGCTGCAGAGGGAATCCGGTATTACCTGACACCAGAGTGGCACAAACTTCAGAACTCCAAGGTAAAATATAAATCAAGTAAATGAGGATATCCAACACGCTAGTGAAGTTGCCTGAAGATGACCAAAGTCAGAAAGCGTAGTTACTAAACGTCTGATTACTAAAAGGCCGTTATGTGAAAAAACATTGAATTTTACCACGAGAAGAAAGGTAAATAGATGCACTTGAAGCTGTGAAGACCTACTAACTACAGTTTCACTTAACTATGTTTTCACAGCTTCCAAAGGCCATTTTTTTTACTTCATACTACGCTTCTTCGGTCAAGCTTTCAAAGTACTTCGGCAAGAAACTTCGCGACAGTGTAGAACTCATTCAGACTATTATGTTGTAGCATACACTACTTGTAGCGTAGCTACACTATTGTAGCATAAAATTATTTTTAAGTTTTAATAAAAACCAATGTAACTTATTTTTTACCTGATGAGAATCACATCACTTCATTAGCATTAATGTAAAATAATATTAAATTATCTAGCAGAGGAAAACCGTAAAAGCAAAGATTTGAAGGGAAAATGTTACTTCTTATACGTATATCCTGATTTTTTTTCTTCTTGTATTTTTTCTATGGATTTCAATCCCATACTAATCGAGTAAGCGATCGAGAATATTTTCCATTCAAACACTATGTCCAAGTTTTTGACGTGATAAAGTCTAATGAATCATGAACGCCGGCTGCACGCACGAAAAAGCATGACTCATTGTCACGTTCCGCCTGAGCCGAGAGTGCAAGCGAGAGCGCGGAACAAGCGATAGAGAGGCACGATCGGCCCAAGCGTTCGGTTTGTGACGCATCTATCTCTCTACCATTCCATCGGTGTCGAACCGGGCTCTCGACGTCCTCGCTTCAGGTACAGCTTCAGAATCTTCATCGTCATCCACGTGCACGTCGTCAGAGCATAATTTAAGTAAACACGTTTTTGAAATAACGAGTTCAAAAAAATGTTAATTTATGGCAAAAATTGTAATTTTCAATTAACTCCTGCTTTGTATTATACAAAATAATGATAATTCAGTAATAATAATTCAATTCAATTCATAAAAGTACGCTACTTTTCATCAATGTTTTCTTATGACGTTATCACGTAAAATTATCGTCCGTAAACCGTCTTTACAGACAACCAAAAGTTTTTTTTTGACCAGCTGAAAGTCTGATGAAAGTTTTCTGCATGTAGGTACCACTTATTTAGTTTAAGAATTAGATACGTAGGAATGATTTTGGATTATAACTATTAAAAGTTTGTCTCCTTTTCTAGGTTTGGATAGATGCTGCATCTCAGATCTTCTTCTCCCTAGGTCCAGGGTTCGGTACCCTCCTCGCCCTGTCCAGCTACAATAAGTTCAACAACAACTGCTACAGAGACGCCATTTTAACATCCTCCATCAACTGTCTAACTAGCTTTCTTGCTGGCTTCGTTATATTCTCGGTTTTAGGGTAAGTGAAGAAATGTTGAAATACGTAAATTATTATGAAAGAGATTTTAGGTTGGTTAGAGGTTCTGGTTGACCTGTATATTAATTCGTGCACGATTCCTAAGAGTCCATGCTTAATTATCTATGTAAATTATAATAGATTTTTATGTTTTACCTGCTTCTACATTTGTGACTGTTTTTTTTTAAAGTTTGATTTTAATATTGTACGAAGTCTGTTAGAAATAGGAATATTTTCAACCAACAAGTATGGTGGTAGTTAAAATAAACTATATTGAAATGTTTCAAAAGTTTCAATCCTTATCTCGTAAAGGGAACTGCAAAGTACTTTGTTGTAGCTTTCGTTACAATTATTGATGATAACGGATCCCTTCGAATTAGATGTCATTTTTTATCTTTGTAAACTCGATGAAAAATAAAGAAAAAAAACGTTACGGACTCGTATATCAGACACAGGCCTTGTCTCATAGTCAATCTCAACTTTTAAATTTTACTACTACTACTTTCCTGGGAGTGCGCCTTGGAGTAGCGGGCGCCGCATTCAACAGTATGAAAGCTGTCTGGAGATCGGATATTTACTCGGTTAAAACAAAATTCCCGCCTTTATAACTCCTGCATCACACCTATTCTCCTCTACGGCTGCGAATCGTGGCACCTAACCAGGGCCCAAGACAGCAGACTTCTGAGTTTGAGAATTGGTGTTTAGAAAGAATTTTAGGTGTGCGGTGGTTTGACTTTGTAAGGAAACAGAGGTGAGAACAAGAACACAGCAACCCTTGG
>JAGVSP010003120.1:0-23765 GCA_022494985.1 Micrasema minimum | reverse complement strand
AATAAACCAACTCCGGATTATTTAAGCCGGCCTTAAGTGCAAGATATGCCATTGCAAATGAGTGGCACATTCTAGAATTTTACTGTTAGTCAATTAATTTGATGCTTGCCTATTTTAATTTTAATTTGGCTTTCCTCGATGGTCCTACCGTGTCAGTTTTTTCACCTGAATTTCTTTCTCCTCAATGCTCCTACTCTGTCCTACCCTGTCAGTTCTTTTCGACCAATCGATGCACGGGAACTAATCAAGTTTAAATTCTTCATAGATGTTTGTTTTCTCAAATTTATGGGGTCTGTGGGTATTAATATTAATTTAAACTGTGGTTTTTCACATTTATATTTCTACAACAGGCGCCGAAGCGTAAGAATGATCATCTTGCCTTCTTGTAGTAAATGATCAAGATGCACTGCACTTAGTGTACCAATTCCGAGAAATATGCATCAGATGTATATAAGGGAAAGAAAAAAAGTACATGATATATTAAGAGGGTACACATTTATTAATTTAAGGGGACATTTTGCGAATCATCAAACGAATGGATAAGAGTACAGTCAAATTAGGGGAAAGTAGAAAATAATGACTTTAAAATATCCAAGGCAATGACTTCATAATAAATGCGGTCCAATAAATTCAGAGGGGTGAATTGCATCCATCACCTTCATTTGAAGCACCTACTGTTGTTTGAGTCAGATCATATCAAAACTGCTGTCATCCATATTCAATGAAAAATTAAGTTTACTGTGTAAATCTATAACTGTGTAAATCTATAAAATGTGTGTGTAAATCTTACAAATCCTTTCATTACATCCACTATTAGAACTGTTTTTCAAGCATAATGATAAAGAAATTAAAATATTGCAATAGCTAAAAAAAAAATCTTTATCTCTAATTTTGTTCAAAGACATAATTTCATTTTAAAAAATCCAAGCACATTACTCCTAATTAAGAAAATTATGCTTCTCATTTAAATTAATTTCATGTCTTTTTTGATAATATTATACTTTGTTACATCAGTAAATTGATTAGTGAGGTAACATTAAATAGGCAAAAATGCCCGTTCAAGAGACTTAAATGAAAAAGTTTGACTAAAGAAACGAGATGACAGCCAAACATTTAAAAATATATATTTTTCATTCATCCGACCGTTTCATTACCTCTTTTTGTAAGATATGAGAATATGGATATGACGAGTTTAGACAAACTGTCTCATTTCATATTTTTGCATTTTACGAATACGCACCCTCTTCGTTTCATGTCTTGGTCATTAATTTAAATCAATGTTTGAAGGACCCCGAATTTCCTGGGGGCTGAAGTATTCTTACACCATTTGTCTTTTCGGCCCCTGTCTTAATACAAATATATCAAAGCAGCGATGAATTTGATTGATATTACAAGTATTATATTGTGGGATTGTAAGTAAGTTCATTGTATTTAAATTCCAAATTTTACACAGTACAAAACCAATTTCATTGTGATAAGGTACGGCAGGGGACGTATAAAATAGTGTCTGCTAGATAGGACGATGGTATGATAGAGTGAGATGCATACATGCATTCCGTCCCCCCCCCCCTCTTTCTTCTCAACCCTCTTAAATTGATCCCTTATCTTCCATGTCCCCCCTTCATTAAGACCCTGACTGACCGCGGATGCTCGGGTGGATATCTGGGATGGGGGTCCCGGCGAGACAGTCTGCCGGTCTCTATACGGGCGGTACCTAGTAATTACTTTTAAATACTGATCGGCGTAGAAACTAACATTTCACTACTTCTGTTAATTTGGGCCAGCGATGGTTGGTTTGGGTGTGATGGAAACAATGACAATTAAAATACCTACATAAGACGAGAAAGTGCTAGGGGCAATGAAATCATTTTTTCGCGTAATAACGTAAATTCATCAGTATTTTTTTCACACTGACTGTAATTTAGATACGCCTTGTAGCATAGTGGTAGCACATTTGGCTAGCGTGCACGAGGTCTCGTGTTGGATTGCCGTAGGGGGTCAACATGAAATATTGATTTCCATGTGATTCCATATAATATTTCATGTTTGATATCTTGGACTTTTAGATTTAGATTTATAGATTATTAATAAGATAAGACGAAACAAACACGCATCTGGTCGATATCCAAAATGTGCGAAAAAATCATTGCTCTAATGTTGAATTCCAGGGAGAAAATCGAGGAATACGTTTGAATGGGAAGGCGGCGGTGAATCACGTGGTGGAGTATTCTCTTAAGAAGAAAAACATAAAATTCAAGATATTATCAAAAAACTTATCAAAAAACATCGATAATTAAATGAAAATGTTTTGAAATCTTGTACATAAATACCATAAATTTCATTTATTGATATAAAAAATGCTTTCGAGGTGGGGTTAATTATTTAACGTTGTAATAGACACTTGAAATAAATTAAGTTATAATTCACTGCTGAAGCTTGTCTACATTTCTACCCCTGGGGGATTTTCAATTACCAACCCTTAAATAACACCCTAGAATTGTGGAATTTGACCATTAAATGACCTTCAACAAACCTCAGTTAACTTAATGTATCAAAATGATTAATTTCTTACTCAAAATTATATATGACAGGGTGAAATTTATAGGGTGGATTACCCCTCGGTTGTCAGGACATCTTATTAATTTATGTTGCGTTATGAAAAGTTTTATAAAAAAGTTATAATCAATGTTGAACATAAGAATCCCACTTTTAAAAGAATGACTACTCCCCATTTAAGGATATATGCGTAAAGTATAATCTTAGTCCGTCTCGTAGCTTAGTCGTAGCGCATTTGGCTACCAAGCATGAGGTCACGGGTTCGATTCCTATAGTGGGTCAACATGAAATATTTATTTACATGTGATTTTCAAATTAATATTTCAGGTGGCCTAATTGTGTGATGTACAAAGTTATGTGGGTGCACAGAATGAGAGCAAGTAAAACAGGGTACTTACGTTTTACACAAAGATTTATTCACGAAACTAAACTACTGAAGTTAACACATTGAAAGAAGGATTCTAATAACTATATTAGGCAAAATAAAATGAAGTTGGTAAATCTAAATTGGCGGTAATTTTGTGCCTCGAAGACGCGTGCGGTGAGGTCGGAATCCGGTAGTATTCTCGAAGCCGGTTTGGCCCGTTCGTACGCTCTACGTCGGCGTTCGGCAATGTTCGGCTCGTGCCGTCGTTGTCGACCCGCCACACAGCCCCCTTCCAAGTTTTGAAATCTGTTTTTCAAAACTGACGCTGTATCACCCTCCTGCCGCTACGCGTTGTGTATGCCGGTTGTTCTGTTGGTGTTTCCGTTTCTGCTGGACTGGCTCGTTCTTCCGCTGTCTGGAACGCCGGCTTGCACCTGTCCAGCGAAACCTTTTTTTGTTCGCCATCCACGTCCAGTGTTACCGTCTTTTCCGCCCTGGTGATGACCTTGTAGGGCCCCCTGTAGTTCGGCATCAGGGGTTTGTACACTCTGTCGTCCCTCAGAAACAAGTGTGTGGCTCTCTTTAGTTCCGGGTGGATGAAAACGTTACCTTTATTGTGGTGCTCGACTGGCCTTGGTTTGACGTTTTGCATAAAATTTACCAGTTGCCTAGTGTAGGAGTCCGGGTCAATGTAGTCGTTCGTCTGCTCCAGGATGTCTGCTGGTAACTTTAGTTTGCACCCATACAGCATCTCTGCTACTGAGTGCTCTGCATTCGTGCGCAGTGTGGCCCTCAGCCCGAGTAGTATGGTGCTGATCGATTTTGTCCACGGAACAGGGTGGTGAGCTTTAATGGCCGTCTTCAGCGTTCTATGAAATCGCTCGATCATGCCATTACTTTGTGGATGGTAAGGCGTCGTGTTGGAGTGTGCTATGCCTGATCTGGAACAAAACAAGTTAAAGTCCGTAGACATGAATTGCCTACCCTGATCAGTTATAATTTTTATTTTCGCCGTACGCTCGCAATCCAGTCAATCCAGTTGTCCCAGATGGCTCTGATGATTGTGTGGGTCTGGATATCTGCGATAGGGATTACTTCCGCCCATCGAGTGTATCGGTCGATCGATACATGTGAGGCAGTACCTCAGTCCCTCTGATGGTGGAAAAGGTCCGATGAGGTCGACATGGACCACGCAGAATTTCTGTCTCGGCATGTCGATCTTGATGATCGGTGTCCTCGTGTGTTTGTTGACTTTGCTCTTCTGACAGGGTATGCAGGCCTTCGTCCAAGCTGCGCAGTCTGCTTTCATATTTTTCCAGACGCCTCTTTGACTGATGGTCTTGGTCGTGGCGTCGGCTCCTGCATGGTTGAGGTTATGCACTTGGTTGAAGAAAGATCTCTGTAGCGTTTTTGGGATGTACGGTCGCATGTTGCCTTTGTTGAGATCGAAGACGATTTCTTGTCCCTGCATGTTGGTTTTGATCAGGTTCAGAGCAGTGTTCTTGTCGTCCAAGAGTGCGAGTAGTTCGTTGTCCTGCCTTTGTTCTTTATGGATCTTTTCGAACGATATGTTTGCCTCTTGTTCGATCATGTCGATTCTTGATAAGGTATCGGCGACGACGTTGTCTTCTCCTTTTATGTATTTGATGTCCGTGCTGAACTGTGAGATGTAGTCTAGATATCTAAGTTGTCTGGGCTTTCTTTGTCGTGACTTTTCCTTCTAAACACGAATTGTAGTGGTTTATGGTCCGTGTATATACAGAATTCTCTGCCCTCCAGATAATGTTGAAAGTACCTTACAGTCTCAAAAATGGCTAGTAGTTCCCTGTCGTACGTACTATATGAACACTGAGCCTTGTTCAACTTTTTTGAGAAGAAACTTATCGGTTTGTAGTTGATGCCGTCTGTGGTTTGTTGTAGCACGCCTCCAATTGCGTAATCTGATGCGTCTGTCCACACTGACATCTTGCTGCTTTCCTCTGGGTAGCTAAGCTTAGTGGCGTTGATCAGCGAGTTCTTGACCTCTTCGAAATCGTGTGTAGTGACTTCGTTCCACTCTACTTTTCTGTTGTCATTCTTTTTTTGCTCCCTTGAGGTAATCGTGTAGTCGTATAGTCGTTTGTGTGCTGCTGCTCGTGGTATGAATCTTCGGTAGAAGTTTCCCATGGCCAAGAATCTTCTCAACTGCTTAATGGTTTCTGGCTTGTTGAGGTTCGTGATGGCTTCCACTTTTGTTGGCGAGGGTCCGATGCCTTCAGCCGAAATTTCATAACCAAGAAATAACAGTGTTTTCTTGGCAAACTCGCATTTAGATGGGTTTACCACCATTCCATGATCTTGAAGTCGCTGGAACAAAGCTTTTAAGTGTTCCACATGTGTTTCTTCGTCTGGTGAAGCGATCAATATATCGTCGATATATGCGTGTACTCCTTCTAGACCTCTTGTGACTTCGTTGATGTGACGTTGGAATGTTTGTGCAGCGCATGATAGTCCGAATGGCATTCTTACAAATTCAAATAACCCGAATGGTGTGGTTAGCTGTCTTTTTAATGTCAGTTTCATTAATTGGAATTTGGTGATATGCTCGTTGTAAGTCAATTTTGGAAAAAAATTTTACAGTTACAGTAAGTAAGTCATTGCATATATCGTGGATATGTGGCAAGGAATAACGATCAGGTACCGTCTGTGCGTTTAAGCTACGGTAATCGCCACAAGGGCGATAAGTACCATCGCTCTTCTTCACCATATGCAATGGAGAGGCCCACTCACTCTTGGAGGGTCTACAAATACCTTGAGCCACCATGTGATCGAACTCTTGCTTCGCCTGCCTCAGTAGTTCTGGGGACAGCCGACGAGTCTTACACATAACGGGTTTGCCACGGGTATCTATATGGTGGATTGTGTTGTGTTTATCCAGCCCTGCGTATGGTTTTTTGTTGATATCTACTAGTTGTGGATACTTCAATATGAGTGAGTGGTACATGTTGGTTTTGTCTGTTGTTAATGATATGGAACATGTTATGTTGTTGTTTGTGGAGATGTGTCAAATGCTCTGACTATCTTGCCGTTTGTATTGTCTACTAACCGTTTGTTCCTAACATCTACTAACAGGTGGAAGTTGTGGAGAAAATCTGCTCCTATAATAGGGCGGTCGTATCCGCTATTATAAACTTCCATGTAAACATTTGTTTACATCCCAGATTCAGTGTTACCGTGGTAACTCCGAAATTCTGGATCGTAGTCCCGTTCGCTGCATAGAGAATTAGCTTAGACTTTTCTCCATGGCGTTTGTGTAAAGATCTAGGAATTAATGATATTTCCGATCCGGAGTCAACGAGGTATGACACACCGGTATCACGATCTTTGACAAAGAGACGTGTTGTGTTGGTTGAATCAGCCGCCTCCGCTATGATTCGACCATCTAGTTTTTTGAAGCTAGATGCGGTTTAAATTCACATGGTGTGACGCATTTCTTAGCTTGATCGCCAAATTTTGTGTGGAAGTAACAAAGAATAGTTTTCTTGTTATTTCCGTTGGCCCTATAGCTTGTTTTGTTGAAATTGTTGTTGTATTTGTTGTTATTGAAATTGTTACTGTTATGTTTACTTGTTGTGTGTTTGAATCTATTGTTATTGTTGTTGTGACTGTGACTATGCTGTTTGTTGATTGTGTGAAATAAACTCTCTACCTTATGGGTTAGAGCTTGTACGGACTGTTCTAAACTACAAATGTTATTTTTTATTGTTGGTACCTACTACCGCTACATTATCCTGTGTGTACACCTGTATTAGGCGATCTGCTATCGTCGCTTGCCTATCCAAGTCATCTTCGCTTATGGCTAAATGTGCTTGGATAGTCTTGGGCAGTTGTTGTATCCACAAGTATTGCAACGTCGTTTCGTCTATTTGTAAACCTATTGCTAGCGTCCGCATCTCTCTAAGTAGGCTGGATGGGTTTCGATCCCCAAGCTGTAAGGAAGAAAACAGTTTTTCTCTCCTTCTGTCCTGTGGACAGCCCATGCGTTGGATTATCGCTTCCTTCAGCCTCGTATATTTTGCTCGGTTCGGTTCCATGAGTAAAATATCTGAAACTTGTTCTATGTGCGTTTGTTCAAGTTTTTCACACTAAGTGACTATAACGTGCGTCTTCTGAAAACTATGTTTGCCAACTCGAATTGTGCTTCTATCTGTTTAAACCAAAGTTCGATGTTGTTCACCCATAGCTGTGGTAGTTTAACGCTAATTCTATCCGTGTGGCACATGTTGTTTGCTGTGTTGATATTTGTCAAGTCAGTGTTGTCTTTGTTAGCCATTGTTTACAGTTTAAAAATATTCGTTTTAAAAAAAAAAAAAAAAAAAAAAAAGAAAAATGTATGTAATAATGATTACAGTATAAGTTAAAATATTGAAATAAAAGTATTCAATAATGAGTGTAGTTGTATTAAAAAGTTAAGTTTAAATTATTAGATTTAAATTTAAATTTAAATTTAAATTTCAAACAAAAATAAATATTTTTTTTTTTTCAGAGTCACTATTTGTTATGTTATGTACTGTGCAAGTTATAGAAAAGAAAAAGTAAAAAAAAAAAAAAAAAAAAAAATTATTTTACCATACGGCGGAACACATTTTTTTTCATATTAGGTATTTGTATTCTTCCAAGCCTGAGTGGTCCCCCTCCCTCGATATTAATATTCCTTTTGATTGTCCGTTGTACAATATATCAAGTTTAAAAATGTTTATGGTAAAACTTCAAATCTGTAACACATAATAACATGCATAGCCTAGGTTAAAAATATAAACATATATATACTGTCACACAATATAATGTATATAGAAAAAAAAAAATGGATACTAATGTCCACGTACTAAGTTAAACATTCGTCGGCTTAGCCGCCCGAATATCTGTTTGTTTGATAGTTTTTGTTTGTTGTTTTTTTAAAAAAAAAAATTTTACAAATTGCAAGTATTGTGAACGACTGCGCCAGCTGAAAAATATTTCCGATAAATTTCGCTGGTAAAAAAAAAAACTTACTCCCACAGTGCGTTCACAAGGAGAAAACTTCGGGATGCCTACGTCACGCTTGTCTCGCCATATAATATTTGTCAAAAATAATTATGTACCGGATTTTTGAAAAAAAAAAAAAAAAAAATTTAAGAAAATAAATAAAAAATTATTTTCCGGTACCTTTTTTCCGTACCTTGTAAGTACCTCTACTCAATCTGGCACCCTATGTAAATGTTCGTGTGAATTGTTTGTGTGTTCGACTCAAGAAAAAAAAAAAAAAAATAAAATTTATATGTGTTGTAGGAATGTATTACTCGGCGTGCGATTTTTGGTGAGCGAGTCGCTCGAACGTATTATATTATGTTTGTTTATAATAATTTTAGTTTAAATTATGAATCACCTGTTTGAATTAATCCCGGCCGAGTAATATTGTTAAGAAATTAATCACTGTTTAATCAATTCACTAGTTACATTAATTACCTTTACATTAGTTACATTTACATTGAAGATTGTTACCGACAGAAAAATTCACTCGATTCGCTCGGTCTTTGAAAAATCTAATTCTTTGAAATAAATTAATTAACCTTACAATAAGTTAACCTTGAAATAGATTAACCTTGAATAATTACAAATAAAATAAAAGTGAAATCAAATTAAAAATGAAATTTTAAAATTTTTTTAAATTTACCGACCGAAAAAAAAAAAAATAATTGTTGTACAATTTTGTCAAGCGAAGATATTTCTGTCTGAAATTTTGCGCAATTTTTATGGAATTTGAATGGGGTCACCGTGATTGATTGTTTAATGTTGTGTTTTTTCGTGTTCAAACGTCGGGGTATACCACTTTAGTGGTGTAGTTACCACCTTTATGTAGGCACCTAGTTGGTGGCCTAATTGTGTGATGTACAAAGTTATGTGGGTGCACAGAATGAGAGCAAGTAAAACAGGGTACTTACGTTTTACACAAAGATTTATTCACGAAACTAAACTACTGAAGTTAACACATTGAAAGAAGGAAGGATTCTAATAACTATATTAGGCAAAATAAAATGAAGTTGGTAAAATCTAAATTGGCGGTAATTTTGTGCCTCGAAGACGCGTGCGGTGAGGTCGGAATCCGGTAGTATTCTCGAAGCCGGTTTGGCCCGTTCGTACGCTCTACGTCGGCGTTCGGCAATGTTCATATATCTATTTTTCGACTACTACTTTTCCCTATCCCGAACCAATGGTGCATAGGGCACTGCATCGTTACACCAAGGTTCGATTTCAGAGTTGTTTTTATTCTTTTTTTTATTTATTTATATATTTGATCTTAAAGTAGTACATACCAAATATTTTGGTATGTCCTAATATAAATACTTTATTATTTTGTGCAAATGGAAAAAACCTTAAAATAATTATTTAATATTGCTTGCAATATATTTTTCTTAACCTAGTCTTAAATACAGACACTTTATTTTCTTTTTTTTATGTTTGTTTTGTTTTAATTTTGATTATGAATTAAATAAATAAAATTTTAAAAGAAATCTTTTACCACCTCAACAGGTCAAGTGGCCAAATTTCAGAGTGAAACAACGCGCAACGTCACAAACACCCAGGCTTCAGAAAAAATAACTTTTGATTTTTTGTGTTCTCATCGGAAGTTGAACCCGAACCCTCCATATCGTGAGTCTAGCATTTTAAGCTTTTATGCTTCTTAGGCCGCCAATTGTTTAATTTAGTTGTTTAATTTTGCTAAAATCATCACGTGTTATAGACATGAGAAAAGCGAATAAAAAATAATGAAGTGCGAATTCAGGTGGAAAAAATGGGTCCGCGTGTACGAATTCTAAGGCGAACTATGTTCATTGTTCATCCTTTGTAATACAGGGCGAGGTGTATAATTTACCAACAAGCACTTTTAGCACATCACTACGCTTTCAGTTTCAAAGCTAGAATGATGTTTTTATTGTTTGGAGAGGTAATACGAAAATATAACTTGTGCAACTTTGTATAAAAATTTCTGATTTTTTTGAAGATTTTTTTCCCTTTGGTTGTTGTAAATAAAAAAAAAATTCTGGTTGCGAATTTAGGTAATACCTACCTATTTTAATTTTAAAATAATTGTTTTTTTTAATTTTAAAAGAAGTGCAAAAAAAGTATTGTATATACAGGATGTAACAAAACTCAACGTACAAGCGGGAAACCAGTGAATCTACATAATGTTTGGAGTCTATTATGTAGAGTAAAGTTTTTTTATTTGAACCTTAGTTTTCGAGAAAATTGAGTACGAAGATTTTTTTTTCGATTTTTTTTGCAAATAGTTATCAAATATCATGTTTGTATTCAGTCCAATTAATACTATCAACATTATTTTAATTTAAACTTGTGCAATTTTACTAAATCTGCGGTACTAACGAAAGCTTTTAAGAGAAAATTTTTTTTTCAAGCTCAGATTTAAAGGTAAGATTTATTGGGTCGGGGATCCTCCTTTTGTCTCCGTTCCTTGAATCCTTTCCTTGGGTGACTTGTACTCGATATTTTTGTATACATGTCCTTTTATACACCTTTTTCTTATGTTATTTTGTACTGTTTTAAACTTTTACGGCACATTTTGTTGACTGTATTTTTGTATCCTTGTTTTTTATATATTTATGTACATTAATAAAGAAAAAAAAAAGTATTTTGATATGGAGACACTGAGGGACCGTAAGGGTGGTGGCATCATGATTTACTTTTGACTTGATCGATGCTGTCGCCCTCTTGACTTAACTTTATTGGAAACTTTGGCCCTGCAATTTGCTTATGCATTTGCAACAGCAAAAATTTAAAGTCAAGCATAAAATAGCGTGACTGACAGAGAATCCCCAAGGACTCTATAATGTCGCGGGTGGAGGTGGGATCGATCCCTCAGTGAGCTGAGTGGATGATTTAGTAATTAAAACTCGTGCGTGTTGACCTTCTCGTTTATTGTAATCAAGATCCACAAAATCCATGCTAGTAAATGTGTGATGCGGACCAACGCGGACCAACCATGCGGAGAAAGGTGACGGTGAAACGCGCGAATACTATCAATGACGCGGTATGTCGATTACATGAAGGCGAACTGTCGATTGGTATAGGTCGCGTCACGTAAAAAGAACGATGGAAGAAAGTGGAGGAGGTGTGTTTGCGGATGTGACCCGCCCACCCCGCGTACCAAATAAGACCGATAATCGCCTAATGCGCTAATGCGCAGATTAACCGCCAGCGTTATTTTTACATGACGCGACCTATATCTGGCGACCGACTCAGTTATTTAAAAAAGTAGTTAAAAAATACGTATTAAAATTTCTCTACGTTTTCCACGCCAGCGCCATCGTCAGCCATACGTTTTGAGTGACATACCATAATACCTACTACTACCTAGCAGTTTCGGTGTCTATTGTGCCGCGTGGCTTGCTGAGTTAGCCGAGATTCGAACCCGGAAATTAAACTGTCTGCGATGCCATCTACCATCTCCGTGGCAAACTAGAGGGGCGGGAAGCAAACATATTTAGGGGAGATTCAGCATTCAACACCTCCCTCCCACAAAATGGCGTAACCACACTAATAATGTGAATTAGGGACTTAAATAAATAAAAATTATGTATGAAATATTATAATGCGATTGGTTGGGCCATATACCTACTACGTACGCCTCCGGAGAGCCTTAACCATGCTTGCTTATTTTACCAGGCATCAGGTTCTCGATGTCCTGGTGATCGCTTAGCTTGGAGGCAGTTTGTGAACTTCATATGCTCGATGTAGGTGACAGATTTAGAATGATGACCGCTAATTTGGTTCCATGCTACAAGTATAGGGCAAAACACGATTATTTTTATCTAGCTAAGGTAGGTACTCTCCTTAAGTACGAAAATTTAAAATAGAGGTATATCGTTACTTAAGCTAAATTGATTTCAACTCTTGAGATATTGAAATATCAAATTCTCCTTGGCAAAATATTTTCGCTGATTGAGTACCTATAAAGTCTAGCCGGTTTCCAATTAGTTAAGGTTTGAGTACCGCGCCAGACTATTATTTAGCCATCAAGAAGCCATTCCATTATCAAGTCAGAATCTACATTCATCAACATGATCCAATTTGCAATAACCAGAGCAAATCTATTCGCTTTAATGGAATATCGAATATCAAACGACTATTTAATAGGTTATTCACATCAAAAATGTTCAAATAGTATATTTCGTATTATTGGTAGGTATGTACAAAAAATACAACAAGAAATTTCTAAAGAGAGTAAAGTATAGTATTACATAATTGTTCGGTAAGAAATGGTATATTTATAATTATAACAAATAAACTCTATATAGAGTTCACGTCTGGTGGTTATTTGAACTTCATAATATTTAAGTCGATAATACATAGGTTCGGTTTGCGGTGAAAACCAGACAGCTACGTTATTGATACTACTTAGTTTTTGGTGAAAATTGTGTAGTTTAATAGTTAAAACCCTTGATTGATAAAAAGTTCGTGATAAAAAATAAATAAATTTGATCGTGGTAATTTTTTTCTACAGATTCGTGATGAAAACTAGGTTCATGGTGAAAATTACACTCGTGGTAGCATGAGGTGATTGTGAATTTAAGATGGGTTTGTGATGAAAGCTGGGTTCTTGGTGAAAATGAAGTTTGTGCAAGAAAGATTCGTAGTTCAGTTGTGGTGTATTCGTGGTGAATATTAAATCGCCGTAAAAAGCAGGTTCGCGGTTGGATTGTAGTGGATTCATGATGAAAACTAGGTTCGGGGTAAAATCTATGTTCGCAGTAGAAACCAGGGTCGTGGAAGAAACTAGGTTGATAGTGGATAATGAAAACTACGTTCGCGATGAAAACTATGTTTGAAGGAGAAACAAGGATCGCGGTGGATTTGTAATGAAAATGATGTAGGTACCTAGGTTCGTTGTGAAAATTAAGTTCGCGGAAGGGACTAGAATGAAAGTGAATGATGAAAACTAGGTTCGTAGAAGTTCGAAATAAAAACTACACATTTATGTAGGTTTTATTAAACTAGATTCATAATATTTTGTAACACTTCAAAGGTATTAATTGATATGATCAAAATAAACAAAATTAACATAAATCTTGGATCATCTCAATTATTCCTTACAAACTTAAAATACAAAAATTGTGATTCTTAAAAAGATTTTTGTCCATTTGCCTAATACAAAACTCAATAATATGATAAACTCAAAAATAAGCCTTTTTACTGCTCCCTGAAATAAATATTTTTTAGTCACGCCTTTTATAATAATTACTTCTCACTAAAACAAGAATTATACTAAGCGCTATTTCAGCGAATTCTACAGAAAAATAATCAATTAGCGTATTTTCTTTTTTAAATCTAAGAAAACGGAATACTATTTTTAACCGTTCTCGAAAAGTAGGCTTTAAGACGAAATGTGGGTGTGCCGACATAGGCTTTTCCTCCATATAATCGTAGTTCCCTGATATATCCCTGGAATTCTATGCAAGTGGATACAAAGAAATGGTGATTCACACATCTATGAAAAGCGTATTTGTGTCTGCAATTAATTAATTTAAAATAATAATAAGCGTTCTTACCTTGATTAAATTCAAATGGAAAATAAAAAATCACAGAACCCAAATAAACTAATAATAGATACATTACGATATATGAAACTCTACTTAGGTAGGCTACCTCCGAGGTTAAATGGCTAAGACGCTGAATTCGCGCCACAAAGTTTTACGTTCTTTTCCCAGTTAGGTCAAACAATTTTTTTTTTTAAGCTTGGGTGTTTCTGTGATATATCCGCAACCAATGGTGCATACGACACTTCATTAAAACACCCAAGTTCAGTGGCTCTTAATAATTTGTTACATGAAGGCAAGATGTTCAGTCTTACGCTTCAGCGCCAGTCCAAAGTATCACATAAAATATATATATATATATACACATATCAAATAAATGTTTCGCATTGACCCCATCAAGAATCAAAATCGCAAAAACAAATAAATGAATAAAAAAAAAAAAAAAAAATTGGCAAACATGCATTGGATTTTTATTTTCAATTTATAACGTCTAGGTAATTGAGTATTCAGGTAAAAAGTTCTCATAAAAATATATCCAAAACTGAATTATTTGCGGTCTGGTGATATTGATAATCTCTTTTAAAAGTCTAAAGATTGACTGTAAAAGGTTTTCTTTGTATTTAATTGAAAAATATAGCTAAAAAGAGTGTAAATAAATTCACATTGATATACTTTGTATACCCATAAACAGGTTATGTCTTTGTGGGATTTTCGTTTATTTAAAAAAAAATTGTTATACACCTATACACATAATATGTGTATTTTTTGTAAACAAATTTTTTTGATGAAATAAAAAAAAATATTTAAAAAAAGTATTAATTGACTTAATTTTTTGAAAATATTTAATACAGAATTAAACTTGATTTAGTAAATATAAAAAAGTACCTAATTACCTCTTTAACTACCGCATAACCATAATTAATACATTATACAAGACGTTTAAATAAAGGTGTATATTATAGTTGTAGAATAATTGAATGCGTGTACGTTTTTTAATAATTGAATGCGTGTACGTACGAATTTCATTTTTTTTTATCACTATGTGGAGCATATGGATTCCACAAAGTACCTATCGTTGATAATTGCAAAAAAATTAAATGTATTAAATCAATATTTGTAGCACTCACTTTGTAGTTTTCCATAATTATGAAATTAAACAACTTTTGTTTTAAACTACTTTTTTATTATTATTTAACACTCCAACCGGTTTCGGAGACACTACTCCTTCATCAGGGATTTGTATAAAAATAATTTAAAATTAAGTAATAAGTCGCTAACTAAAAATGTTGAAGTGGTTGACAAATAATAAAAAAGTTGTTTAAAACAAAAGTTGTTTAATTTCATAATATAAAATGTAGTTTACAGTAATTTAATCAGTGCGTGTAATTTCCTTAGAAATAGTGAATCAATGACGTTCAACTGAAAGAGTGTTTGTTCAGAAAATTATTCGGAAAATAACGAACGCTTTCTTTTTCGTTGAATTTTTCATGAAATTTAACGCTTACTTCGAATTTTTTGCTTTCTCTATTTTATCGGCTTAGAGAAATACTAGTTTTTAAACCCGTTATATTATTCCATATATTAAAAAACATAAAAACTTCTAATAATTATTTGTTGATCATCATAACTACATAGGTATATAATATGTTACAACTAAAAAGCGAATTTATAAACTTGGATATAAAAACAAAAAAGCCAAAAAATTTATAATTACATAAACTTTTAAACAACAACTCAAAAATATCAACCTACACGTAAATGATAATCTCTATATATATAAATTTAGGTTCCGTATGTTTGTGACCGCAAATATCAGAAAGTGATCGATGGATTGAATCAAAATTTTGACTAATTCATTCATTCATTACACCATATCCGCTCCCTATGTGGAGCATATGGAATCCACAAACTGCCTCCAGGCTGCCAGCTCCCGTGCATCCTCCCAAGTCAAGTCCACGTCCCGCAGCTCTGACGCAAACTGCCGACGAATTGTCAACAGTGGACGACCAGGACGCCGAGAACCTGATGCCTTGTAAAATAGGCAAGCATGGTGAGGGCTCTCGGGAGGCATACGTAGTATATGGCCTAGCCAGCCGAAACGCCTTCGCCGGATGACAGTAGATACCAAGGGTTGCTGTGTCCGTTTCCTCACCTCTGTGTTCCTTACAAAGTCAAACAACCGCACACCCAAAATTCTTCTAAGACACCTATTCTCAAAAACTCAGAAGTATTCTGTCTTGGACTAATCTACAGATATAATTTCAGGATTCATAGTATACAATAAGTCGTTTAAGAAAAATTTGAAGGGAGATAAATATTAAAAAGGCTTTATTTATATATTTATTTATTTTTATGAAACCATGAAGGGAACATCATTTCAAAGTCCTCCGAAGCACCCCAAAGCACTTGACCGGCTATTAGACAACCTAGATTCATATCCTGGAGCGTACGACCACTTCTTCAAGATGATTTGATTAATACACGTTAAAATTATGATTAGACTGTTGATAACCACATTCCGGGTGTACTCAGCGGAGCTGATGGATACGGGTCTCTTTGAGGGAACTATGTGATATCAACATGGTCCACATAGGAGGAGTGAAGGTGGTGAAAGAAGAAAAAGAATAAAAAAATTGTGCTTTTTTTTTATTTCCTTCACTTGGAGAAGAATATTTTTTTAATACATTTTGGTTTGTTTACGTCACAGTTTAATTTGAAAACTTATTTATTTTTAATCCTAAGCCGCTGTATTTAAATAAATTGCCCTTAGATAATTTCCAAGAAAAACATTTCTTTTTAGAAAAACCTCATTTTGCTAAACGATCATAATAATCTAGCCATTTTTAAAAACACTTAAAATGTATTAATGGAGACAGATTTTAGGAAAAAAATCTTGGAGATTTCACGTGAAAATTGTTCAACACCTATTTGAAGTTGGTATATTTAGTTCTGTGGTATCGGCAACGAAGCACTGAATTGATAAAATAACAATTTCTACCATTTTATTCAGAAAATACAATAACCCTCGAATATTGTGTCGGTAGTGAAAATGCCCAGAATCAAAAGCCGAATCTCCTATTTGCTGAAAATACAAAAATATTTTATGTTTAACCCTCACCTCACTTCCGTATACTTTTAATATTTATGCCCAATTTTTAATAAACTAAAGTACAATGATAAAAAAATAGTCTTAAAATAAAATTTGATTTGATTAAATCAGTTTTTTTTTCGTGGTTCGAGTTTATAAAAACAAAGCTTTTTTAAGTACATAATTTTGTTTTTAATGATTTTTAAATTATTTAAATATTAATGTTGATGAAATTTTACGTTTAAGAATCTTAAATACCTTGCCTTAAGACTTCGTTGATAATAATATCCAAGCGTACATAATATTGTGCGATTATTTTTATATGTAACATGAAATTTTGGTTTTATATCGAATTGACAATCCATTTCATAAGCCAAGTGATTTACAGGTCTCGGATTTTCCAGATCTTTATAAGCAGTAATTACTGGTTAAAAATGATAAAGTTTTCCATCACCTCATGACATCATACAAATGTAATTTAATTTGTTTAATAAATAAATTATTATTTACATTTGTAAAATATTGTATAAATATTTTTATGATCACCATTTTTAAACTTATTACGAATTTACTTATCATTTCACACTTTCGTATTCAAAATGAAAAGAAATAAATAAGCTTCACAGAGAGTGTTCACTTGTGAAGCGTCGCGCCATTTTACTGTGTATTGAATGTTGTATACATCAAGTGGCCACTTTAACCCAGCCAATGACAGGCCATAAGCCCTGTAAAACGCCTAATTATCCATAATTCCTTTCAAACTTCTCGTCTCTGTTGAGATGTCAAATTGTAATTATTAGCCCGTGATGGGTGAAATCCAGTTATTGTCTACAAGTATCTGGACACACTCAAAATGTTGTTTATAAAAATTAGCTGGTAAAAGTTATAAGCATAACAAATTGAAGAGTCATCTTCAGGCGTTTCCTAGTAGGTGATACAATTCGGTAAGAATCTCACTTGCAATCATAAAGGTTTCTGCTAAAATGCTTAGCATATTTCTCAATGGATGACAGAGAGTGTTCACTTGTGAAGCGTCGCGCCATTTTACTGGTTAAATTGATTCAACGATATACGTGTAGATATGTACCCAGTATCGATATAACGTCGATACATAAACCACCATCGATATAAAATCGATACGGTATTTATACATCCGCGGTAGATAAATTACATTACGAAAAAACTAAGAAAGCTAAACTTAATGCTAGAAAAATGTTATCTAATAACGAAATATAGTTTGCATTGATGTTAGATTGAAAAGAATATTCTTTCATAGAAATTTGCCGCATTATTGTATGTAAAATAAGCTGACTCATTTTGCTCCGGAAATTGGACAAAATTAAGTTTAATACCACAATAAAGACTAGTTTGAACAATCGGAGTATTGATTAAAAAACGAATAGTTAGTTTTGTAGAGAATTCAAAATACAAATTGGGTCAAACTGGAATATTTCATCAAATGTTATTATTTTATATTTTCCCGTGTTTGCGCTGTAAAAATAATCATCTCGGCTTTATGTCATAATTCTTGACTCATAAATTAATGATCAAAATACGTTGCACTGTTGTACCATTCAAGTGCCCTATGTACCATTAGGCGGATACGGATCAGAAGAAAAAAAATGTTTCTTATTGTTTAAATAAATTTCTCCGCCTTTTGTAACGATCAATTCAATATTATTATTATTATGATGCGTTTTTGAGGCGTTTTATAATAACTATTTGCACAAAGGATTCGCGTATATTATACAAGCTGAGGGTTGTCTATAAAAACGCGTGTAAACAACTTTTCGGGCTGCCCAGGCATTGCAGTGCATCCGGAATATTTGCCACTGCACGCGTAAATTCCTTCCGGCCCTTCTCCGTCAAAAGATCTGGAGCCCGTGGCAACGCCTGATGAAGTCGAACAACATCCTTCAACAAGCCACAGCAGGGTGGATCCACTCTCCACTCTGAAACCGCCTTAAACGAGCAAAATTAATTATTTTTTAAATTTTTTTTTTTATTTATTTCTTTCTTTCTTTGTTTTCTTATTTTCATTTCTTTGTTCCATTTTATAAAACATGATAATCTTGCCTGATCTTGGTTGATCATGTTGCCTTCACGTAGCAAACGATCAAGATTCGCTGCACCTGTGTATCAATGCAGTGCTCTATGCACCATTGGGTGCCGATACAAGGGAGAGTAGTAATAGTGGTAGATAATTTTACTCTGTTATTTTGCATTTATTTTAATTGAATTTTTTCATAAGAACTTTATTTTTTATATGAGTTAATGGTGCCTTGAAATCGATAGTGGCAAATAAGAACTTATCGAAAGAAGCAAAATTGGCAGTACACAACGGAGTTCTGGTACCAACCCTTATGTATGGTAGTGAAGCGTGGTGTTGGAAAAAGAAGGATGAAAGTCGACTGAATGCTGTTGAAATGCGATTTCTCAGGCGAATGTGTGGTAAGACTCTATATGATAGGTGTACAAATGTCGAAATTAGAGCAGAGTGCAAGGCTGAGATAAGCATTATCGACAAAATTAAGAAAGGGCTTTTACGATGGTTTGGTCATGTGGAGCGAATGAGTGATGAAAGTACGGCTAAAAGAAGTTTAAATGCAAGTGTGCCTGGATGTAGAAGCCGCGGAAGGCCGAGAAAGACGTGGCATGACCAAGTACGACAAGTACTTGTATGTGGTCATGTGAAAAGTCGGAATAATCGGCGTATGTGCATGAGAAGATGTATGAATGTAGAGGAAGCAAAGGAAGTCTGTCCGGACAGAGTGGTATGGCGTTCTATCCTCTCTGCTTACCCCTTCGGGGAAATGGCATGATGGTTAGTTAGTTAGTTAGTTAACTTTAGAGGCTTGCACCCACCACCTCAAGGTTTGGAATAAAACATTATTATTATTATTGTATTGAATTCTCTCTGTTGACGGAAAATTGTTTTCCAAAACGCCTCAAAAGCACTTCACGTGAGTGAATTTAAATTAACGTAGTGTGGAAAAAAAACGGGTCTGATTGTTATAAAAGTTCTCTATATCATTTTGTATTCCACAAAATGCCTTCAGTCTGCCGAAAATTCCCACCCTTTTTTTAAAGTTAGGTATACGTCCTTTAGATATTAATTTTATACCAATCCAATTATTTAGAAACAAATATCTAGGCATATATTAATACTGGTTTACGTGTCTCAATAGATAAGACTAGACGGTCTTTTACGAGTAATTATTATCCTTCATGCAAGGCGGTATATTCTTGGTCATTAGTACTGAAATCTAATATTTCATTATAATTTTGCTACCCGCTTACAAGTTCGTAAAGAGGTATACGTTTCACATAAGGTAAACGGGAGTGATATCGCTCCAAAAGTGAGATATAATAAAGCTGAAAAAATAGCGGTAAAAAAATATTGTTGTTCTTCGTCAGATAATAGTTATATTAGATATGATTGTATCAAACACAGAATATGACAGCTCCTCTACAGAAAAACATAATCTGTCTGTCTGGCTTTTTTCCTTCTTTTTTATTTAGGGGGTCCGGTAATCTATACAATTGTACAAGTAGATATACAATGGTGTTTGTATAAAAGAATGAAGAAATAATAAATAAGTTACTAGGTTCACATGATAAACCAATATAAATATTTTTGGATTCAAAATGTATTATTATTGTAAACACCTTAATCTTTGTTTCAAAAATGTTTTTCAAGATGTTACTCTATAGTACCGAAGGTTCGACAAGTTGTTATCTGTTGCCAAAACGTATTATAATGAATGGATAAGATATCAAAAGACGTTCAAAAAGAAGAAAAAAACTGAATAAAAAGCAATAAAAAGTGGCATCGATTTCAAACGCTGACGTATGAAGGTATAGATTTAAAAATATTCTATTGATATCCCAACAGAGACAGAGTAACTCTGGAAACAAATGTGGATTGTCTAGGCGTTGATTTATTTTATTAACTTCTTGTACATTAACGTACACTGGCGGGTTTATTGCTAAAAAGCAATATCTTCCAACCAACTAGAAACAGAGTGGTCTGACAACTCGAACTCTTTTCGTAGTTCAGTTTGGTGAGCAGATAGCGCTTGTACATTAAATGTTACAAAAAAAAAAAAAATATGTTAGAAAATATTAGTTTATGGGAAGTGGGATATGGAAGGGTGTTTTGGAAGTACGAGTGGTAAGGATTTAGAAGGAAGGGAATATATGGAGGGAAATCAAGGTGCTGGGGATAAATAATGATGCTTCAAACGCTTCTTAAATTACTTAAATTAGTTTACAGGTCTTATGACCTGTCATTGGCTGGGTTAAGTGACCACTTGACTTGTACTATTTTAGATCTACTGACTATGTAGAGCGTATGTAATCCAGAAACTAAACATCGTTATTAAGATGGAAATATGATTGTGTTTTTCAATTATTCGTATTATTTAATGTGATAATGTCAAAATCTCCTGGGAATTTATGCTGGACTGAAGGTCGTATACGACACTTCGGAATGACGAGTGATCTATGGTACAAAATTGCTCGCCATTCTGAAGTGTCTCATGCGACTTTTAGTCCAACATAAGGTACCTAAATATATCCAATTCTTATTAACACGTAAATGGTATTTCGTCAAGTCCAAAAAATGAGTTTTGGTTTAATCCAGATTAATTATTGATAACTGTCTCTGTTTTTACACGTTTCCAAAAAAAAATATAAACCATAGAGAAAACTTCAATACGCTTATAGAATAACCAGAAAACCAGTTTTGAATTTGAGTAAAATTCTGCTCCATAGGTGCAAGCGAGAAAGTAACACCCTTTTAACCTTTTAAGCGCGAGTCCTATGTAATCCCCGATGTTTAACTAAACGAATGTATTTGTTTAGGGATTCTCGTTTCATTGTTTATTTACGTAAAAGGTTGTTACGCAGAGAAATTATCATAAGCGTAAAAATATGGGAACATAATACTACGATATGTGCTTGTTTTGCAAAGTTTATTTTAGGGCGCTTTATCTTTCGTTTACCTATGGGTGTAAATCTATCGAGTTGTATGAAAATCTTAACAGGCGAACACGCCTGGATTTAGGTAGTTATTTGGCTGTTTTTTTAGTGTGGTGTATTTATATTAGAGCGGTGATTAAGGTGATTTTTATTTTAACTTATATTTATTTCCTCATTGCGCAGCTGTAAGAATCCTCTGATACTCTGTAATAGCTGTGGGCGGATAAAAGGTTCGTAATCTAAATTTTTAAAAGGCCGAAAGAGAGATAAAGGAGATTAAAATTACGTTCAAAAATATTTTTACTCGTTTTTTCTGCTGGATGACCGATGGTGTTAATTCGGGGTCTAAGAGTAAACGGCGAAAATAGCGGTTATGAATAATCAGTTAAATGAAATAAAGCATAATTGTTCTCTTCGTAATAGGAATCTTAAATTTATCAGATAAGTGGGTCATTTCAGTAATGACTAAAAAAAAAAAGTTTTAAATGCAATTTTAGTATATAACTCATAACCGCAAGATGTGAAGCTTAGTTCTTATGACTCGAAGACCCCTAACCGCTTTTGAGAATGACAAAGCTACTCCGAGAAGAGCTACCTTTTTATTGACCTAAAATGTTGACTTCTGTTACTCAATCAAAACAAATCATTAATTGGTACCTGCCTACATTGCTTCAGTTGATCTTTCTTAAACTAGAATAAATATATTAAAAACTTTTCACTCCTGGCTCCAAATTTAAAAACCATTTTCATACCTGCTGTTCCATTTGCGAGATTTACTAAACTTTCCTTATAAGAATTATGTAAGGCGAAAAATCATACAGTTTATTTGTGTTTTATATTAATTTTTTTTTTTATGACTTTCATAGTGTATTGCATAATTTCCGGATATCATTATCACACCATATCTGCTCCCTATGTGGAGTGTGGAACAATGGATTCCGCAACTACCTCCAAGATAAGCGATCGGCAGTTGACTCCCGTGCGTCTCATCAAATCATTTTGAGTTAGGAAATAATTTACAAAAAATAAATATTGAATTGGGTGTGGATTTTCACGCTGCAAATACGTAAAAATAATGTAAACAGTTAATTAATTGCGACAAATAAATTAAATTTTTGCGTGATACGCAAAAGGTTAAAAACACGAGTATGTTTATATTACTACGGCAATGCTTTGTACCTCTGCTTTTTTCTTCTTTTTTTACTTTCCTGCACTGGCCGGCGAGGTTTTTGTATTTTCAACGTATTTCAACCCCTTGCATTTTTTCGAATATTCAAACCACAAAAGATAAATTTTATTTTAAAACGAGGTAACTGAAAATGAATTATGAATTTTGCATAAAGGAATTCTTCGAAAGTTCGCTTTTAATAGAAGGCTTAATTACAACTTGAGCCATTTTCAACAGGATGCTTTTTGTAATAATTTTTAGAAGGTATTAATTACTACACGTTAGTTTACCAGAAAATCTGATTTCAGGTTTCATTTAGATCGGAAATATGTCACGTTTAACATTTTTCGACGGTCAATTATTTATAATAGAAACGAATCAAGCTGTTTTTTTTCCTTGAGAATTTTTCCACCACTTCTTCTCTCCCTTATCCTCACCCAATAGTACATTTGTTATATGAAGCAAAATTATCAGTCCTACGCTTCAGCGTCAGTCCAACGTATCACAAATGAAATATTTTTATGTGAAAATCGCATTCAAATAAATATTTTCATTTGACCCCCACCAGGAATCGAACCCGCGACCTCACGGATGGCAGCCAAACGCGCTACCGCTATGCCATGAAGCGGACATTTAATAAAGAGAGAATTTTACTTTTTCAAAAATCTTCTTACCGTTTCAAAATATGTTTTGTAATCTGTCTATTTTTTTTTCTCATACTGTCTATTTTCAACTTAAATAGGATTTGTTTTCTTAATGTATTTGTAAATATTTCTTAAAATCGTGTCTTGTACATGTTGCCAGGCTAAAGATGTAGATTTTAAATTAATAAAAAATAGTTTATATCATAAGATTGAAAAGATTGAAAGTGGGCATGTAAGAAGTCGGATTAATCGACGTGCGTGCATGAGAAGATGTATGAATGTGGAGGAAGCAAGAGAAGTATGCTAGGACAGAGTGGTGTGGCGTTCTATCCTTTTGCCTACTTCTTCGGATAAATGGCGCGATGATTAGTTAGTTAGATTACAAAGA
>JAGVSP010003119.1:0-48460 GCA_022494985.1 Micrasema minimum | reverse complement strand
AAATAAAAACTATTTACAATATATTAAACTTGTTTGTTCCAAAATAGACGGTTTTTCAAATTCCTCTTTGTTTTCTAAAATAGCGTAAAATAATATGTGAATAACTTAAAATACCAAAAATATTTAAAATATAGTAAAAAAACTCTTTGAATTTCAAAGGAATTTGGATTCAGGGTAAGTGGATTCGAGGGTTTGGATTTTTACATGAATCAATTAATTGAATGCCGACTACACCAACCATTTAATGTACTCATTGGGATACCTTCATCAGGAGCCACGGTGACAGATCCTATGGAGTCTTGATAATATATAGAGCTGCTCGCATTTGATTTTTTTGCAAGTAACTTCTTTGTGGGACTAACGGCGCGGATAAGCTAAAGGTAAATAAAAATAAAATTATTAACGACTGAGATTAAAATCAAAGTATTTCTATGGGAGATTAAGTGGTATTAAATTTAACAGATTCAAAAAGAACACAACATGTTAATTAGTGATTCAGTAAGATCAAAAGAAAAATGACGTATTAAAGAAGTACTATGAAACGAAATGACAAGGCATGCAATTAAAACAATTTCGCAGAGAAAATTAAATTATAAAGAACTAAATCCAAACATATACATACTGGTGTTGACTCAGTGGCACGTGCTCCTTCAAAGTTTGCCACCTAGGATAACCAAAGCACACCATATTTAAAAGCAAATAAAAATAAGCAAGCCATTTTTTTGTGAAAAATACAAAACACAAAAAAAAAGTTGCTAATAATGCTGTTAAATGCAAAGAAAGCTCTAAGGAAAAAAAATACTAAGATGATTTTGATGGCATGGATTGTAATGTGAATAGTTATTCAAGTGAGTTTCATTTAATTAAAAGAAATTATATTGTGGTCATACAAAGAAAGAATAGATGAAAAAGAAAACGTACGTTTATAATGACATTGTTGAAAATTTGTTACATGTTTTTAAATCATATTTGACAATTTTGTATATTTAAAAAGTAATATCTCCTACAAGCCCAAATAGTTTGTTTAGGAAATTTTGGTATAAGGTAAATTTTGTATGGTATTAATATTGATTGTAACAATCAGATACAAAATGAGCAGTTAAGAAGTATGTAGATCAAATTTTGTACAGTAAATAATAGTGAATTAAATAGAGAAAAAAACAGTAAATATGTATAAAAATTTACATAAAAAAATAGGAATTCCCACACAATATTTTTAAAAAAATTTATTATGTACATTTTTAAAAACTTTGATTTGTGGCTGCCAAGAAAAATTTACAGCTAGGCAATAAGTCTGAATAGTAAACAAAAGAATAAATAATTAGTAAAAATAATTAATAACTTAATATAAAAAATCATGCGGAAATAGCTAGATCTACTATGACTACACAAATCTAAATGAATAAAAAATGGACATCAAATATAGTGCTGGTCACAAGTTTTTATCTTACTCGGACTTTTCTCGTGGCGGATCTCCACTTATCTTGTGTTAGTGCGCTACGAGCTATTCTCTTTTTAGAAAGTCTCATCGACATTTGCCGGCGCAGCGAACCATTTAGACTTCCAGATTCCAACTTTGAAAATGTTCCAGGTTTTTTCTCTGGCTAGATAACGTATGTTAGAAAATTATAATCTAGTAAGAGAAAAGATAGTGCGATCATGTAAAGTCGGATTAATTTGTAAGTGCTACCATTCGCAGAAAACATTATTGCGTAGTCGTTCATAGTCAATACAACAACATCGAGTTCTGCTTGTCATGTTTTGTTATACAGGTTACCACTTAGCAACAGTAATCACAATTGTTATAGGCAAGATTAGTCTTATAAAACCAATTCCAAGCATTTATTTTACTTTTGACAGCTCGATTATGTATCGATTAGGGATGTCCTAATGAGTTTTATATTTTTAATGGAAAAATCAACTTGAATAATCCTTGTTGCATACGTAGGCTCAATAAACATCGATATTGATAAATATCGGAGCTAAAGAACATGTGCTTCACTATTGTAAAAAAAAAAACATGAAGTACTTATTGCATTTTTCGGTCTATGGTTGCCTGTCAATAATTATGGAACTTTATAGGCGCCCATCTGTCAAAAGTAAAATAAACGCTTGGAAGAGATATAACAAGCTTATAAACACAGGACAGTTTTGAAAATTTTATAAAAGTAATCATTAGTAGGTTATGGGAATATAATAGTATTTCATTGAGAGAAGTTATTTAGTGTTGCGTTCAACAAACTAGTTCACAAATAAATCCCATTCAACCAGTTAAAATAGAAGTTCTTTACCATAGTGAATGAGAGTAATTACCTGGGGTTTTAGTAGTTTGGAAGATTCAAACGCAAGTATATAGTACATCAATACTAACATGACAGGACTCGCATAGGAGGCCCACTCCAGATCTAAGTACTGTATGTTTTGTGTTTTACAATCCTGACTGAAAAGTTTTGTAAATCCGAAGAATCTAAAATCATCGAATTAAAATATTAATATGATTTACAATCAAAAACATTTTTATTCTAGACCCAAAATTTTTTAATAATTATTTTCGCATCATCAGCACGATCTTGCTTATAAATTAGGCAAATCGAATTGAGGGGAAGGGAGTTAAGAAATTTGATGAAATTTATTGAACAGTCTTTACTGACAAGAGGGGTAGGGATACACCAAAAAGTAACTAAAGACTACTTGTAAACAGCATTTTGAGTGTGTCCAAATACTTGTAGACAAAAACTGGATTTCACCCATTACGGGCTAATAATTACAATTTGACATCTCAACAGGGATGAGAAGTTTGGAAGGGAATATGGATATCTAGGCGTTTACAGGGCTTATGACCTGTCATTGGCACACCTGTCATTGACACACTCAAAATGTTGTTTATAAAAATTAGCTGGTAAAAGTTATTATAAGCATAACAAATTGAAGAGTCAACTTCAGGCGTTTCCTAGTATAATTACAATTCGGTAAGAATCTCACTTGCTATCATAAAGGCAGATATGGATATAAAATACTAGGTGAAATGGGGAATATTGTAATACATCAAGTGGCCACTTAACCCAGCCAAAACAGGTCATAAGTCCCTGTATCACGCCTGTAAACGCCTAAATATCCATATTCCCTTCCAAACTTCTCGTCCCTGTTGAGATGTCAAATTTTACTACTTGTAAAGTTTACTTGTTTCTACTGAGAATTTCCAAAAAAATTTTCCAAAGAAATTTTGAATTAGGTCGTTTTCGTCCTAAAGGTGCGATGTAAGAGGTTACAAAATACATTTCTAGCTTCCTAACAAATTAAGAACTTTGATAAAATATTTACTAATTTTTAGATACCTGAAAATAACATGATCTGGTGGTAGCAGTTCTAGCAGCCATTCGGCTTGGTATACAAAGAGGATATTTGTGTGGAAGAATACTACGACCATGATACATTTACAAACAATTGCGAAGCCCTTGGATAGTTCCTTGCCACAAGCCCACCACGTGGCTCCACCCAGGAAGGTGATGTAGTATATTCCACTCAATACACTCGGCCTGAGGCACCCCGTCAGCATCAGGAGGAGCAGAGACAGGTACTTTCCTGACGAGGAAAACATTGGATTAAAAAGATTACTTCAGATTCTGATACAAATTAATTTAGCAAGCGTTTAAAGATAACTCACCAACACTTGTAAGGAAGGTGCCTTTCCTTTTGGGCGCACTGGCCTGTAATTCGTCTTCTGGTAAGCCTCTACATATTTTGGTAATTAAAATGTAGATTCCCATCGATGATAAAAACATGAGAATCTGAAAAACAAAAATATATAAATTTATAACATAATTCTTTTTAGAATGGGAGATCCTGTTACTGGGTTTTCTCTTCTTCCCATAATAATCATGCTTTACCGGGTACAGTTAAAGCATCGTTAAGAGCAATCTATTGGGATTTGGAAATCAAGAAATAAACATTTACCTCAGGTGAGATCCACTTGAGCACGGTGATCAGGTTTAGGCCCGCGAAGGGTACGAACCCAGAATGGCGGAGTATTTTGGCTATGAGGCTGCATTCCTGTGTCCAGTTGCTAGACCACGCTTCAGGGACAGCCAACAGCGTTATATGCCAAGCTATCTGCGCCACAAACGCCAGTGTACTGATGCACACCACCGCACGTAGATAATGTCCCGCGTGACCTAATAATAAATACGTCAAAGCAAAATTCAGAATGCTTAAGCTACTTCTGCTGATGATCCTGATATTAAGTGAACCCAAGTTAAGCAGAGTTTTGCGTGAGACCTATACGTGTCTGCGGATAAGTAGTTGAAGAATTGCTTTACGCACGGTGCAAATTTGTTTCACCTTCTTTCTCTTATTTGCATTAGATTGTGACTAGTCGAGATTTAAAAATAGTGATTAGAGCAATCCCTCTTAATTAAAACTGATAATTTGTAGAATTTTATAATTAAATCCAAATGTGTTCATTGGAAAACTTCCAAACATCCAAAAACATCCAAAGTGCAGGTGATATTTTTGGTTTGCCTTCCATAACATTTATATTTTTTAATATTGGTAATGCCTAAGACCTAAGACGACCACAGTATAATTAAGGTAATATGAGATATTATTTATTTATTTATTTTATTTATTTATAGTTTTATTACAGTTTTGCTTTATATTTTTATCTATTTGCTTTATATTCTACATCTAAAATAAAAATGTTGCAATTACCTTTTAAAGTCTTTCTTGTGGGGACAGGTACAAATGGCAAATAGAACATAAGCAACAGGTAGAGGATGGATATGCCGATGGGACGTATAATTACACCTGAAAATAAATCAATTCATTAGTAATAATAATATTATGATTAACAATATAAAAAAAATAAAATTAAACTATATACTATACAGGGTGTAACAAAACTCGATGTACAAGCGGGAAACCAGTGAATCTACATTATATTTGGAGTCGATTTTGTAGAGTGAAATTTTTTGATTTGACCCACAGTTTTCGAGAAAATTGAGTACGAGGTTGATTTTTTTTGTATTTTTTTTTGCAAATTGTTATCAAATATCTTGTATTAACTCAAACTAATACTAACTATAAAGAAAACAAAATTAAAAAACACGTTTTAATAAGAATTGGAGCAATTTTACTTAATCTGCCATACTAGAAAACTTTTGTGAGAAGAAAAAAATTTTTTTTTTCATGCTCAGATTAAGAAGTCATATTACACAATTGTCTCCAAATACGATGTAGATTCACTGGTTTCCCGCTTGTACATCGAGTTTTGTTACACCCTGTATACAGGGTTAATTTTTAGTCAGTTAACAAAAAAAAACCCTGAATTCAGTATCGTTAATAGAACCCATTTCAATAAAAAACATGTACTTTCTCAAATAAAAAAAAAAGAAAAGTGCTCTAATACTAATATGACCAGCTGTGAGTAGGGTGTGCGTAATTTGTAAAAATTATTAGGAATAAAAATAATAAATCGTAAAAATAAAAAGTACATGTTTTTTTTAATTGAAATTGTTCTATTAACGATACTGAATTTAGGCTTTTTTTGTCAACTGACTTAAAATTAACCCTGTATATGTATAATAGACATCAATATATTGCTTGACAAAGTTTTCCCCCTTTTAAAAACTGGTACCAACATAGTTTATAGATTAAATAAATTATGGTAAAAATAACTTTTTAAAGAAATTAAAAATGATGTTCTGTTCTTGTCGTGCTAACACGATTGCTGTAATACTAGGCGTTGCGTCGCGTCGGAAATCAGCATGCAAAGCTGTTTTTTTTTTTAAATTTATTTAAAAATATTATAATAAACTTATAACTATAATTAATTATAGGAATATTTCTATAAAATAGTTTTAATTTAGGTATACAATAGAAAAATGATATTTGGTGGATAATTTAATTGGAACTTTTCGTTCATCATTCGACATAAATCGATATTATTTTCTGTTCGATCTTGTACCGTTGTCTCCTATCTATGTAATTAGACGTATTCGAGGATAACAAATAAAAATAATAAATATTTTACATAAAAAATCAGTAATAATTGTTACTATTACCCGATAAAATACTATTACAAGTATTTTTATATTTTATAAACAGATAAGGTAAGAAAATATTTAAAAAATAAAAGTTTATAAATTGAAGACAAAATATAAAAATACTTTTTATAGTTGGTTTGAAAGATTTTTGTAAGATAGGGTTGGAAATGTATGTATCCATTCGCCGCCTGAATGCAGAACTAGCCGAAGTGCGAATTTTGATGAAATAGAGTTTAGAATGAAGAAATTTCGACCGAAGCAATCTAATTTCTGTAAAAGAAGTCCAATCTCAAATTATTAAAGAAACTTTGAAAATATTTTTTTGAAAACATGACATGTTTTCCATACATTTGTATGGAAAATTAAATCTTTACATTGGTACAGTGAAAAGTTGTACCAGGAGCTCAATCACAGATAACTATCGACGTAGTTATAAACGTGCTAACCACGTGCTAACGCTAACCATTTTGACCGATCACAATGAACATACGTTCATACCCACGTTTCGCCGTTGCCGAGCATTGCCGAGCGTTGCCGAAACACCATAGATGATAATAAATATCGCGGCCAAACGTCAAACGTCGAATCAAGAAAGCCAACGCGCGTGTCGGATTGTTTATTATGTCGACTGCTTTTCTCAATATTTGGCTTGCCGAACGCCGGCTAAATGAAATACGGCACTCGAGAAAGATTGAAAAAAGATATGTGCGAAGAAGATATATCTCGGGAAATGGCTCGCGACTTGATGCGCTCGTTAATAATCCCGATCGATAACTTTTAACGCGTGTTCCATTGTGATCGCGAAAACGTTAAACTTCCATGGTAAGAAATCGTTATCACGTCGCTTATTACCGCGTCGATAGTGATCTGTGATCGAGCAACTGGGTTACTTATGTAGACTAGTTCTGCATTCAGGTGACGCATTGTATCCGACTATAATTTGTGTTTCAATAGTCAACAAAGCGTTTTAAAATGCATCAACCGTCAACCATCAAATAAGAAAAAGAACGAGTAGTACGTAGTCAGGATTTTGGAAAAAGTGTGACAAAACCAATTGAAAAAGGGCAGGTGCAAGAAATTAACAGTATGTGTCTAATCCGACAGTTAAATTTAGCTAATTAAGTTTAAAACAGAATTGGATGTTTTCCAAAAAGTAACCAAAATAAAATTCCGGGTATAATGAGAGTAGGTACACCATTTAGTAAGTTATTTGCTTCCGCGAGGGATAACATTGTACAGAGTGCGTTAATATTAAGAGGATGCGCTATCACGTGACCCGCGGCCACGTCTCCTTGCAATAATCCTAGTACACGATTTTCTCCCTGGAATTTAGTACTAAAGAAACAATTTATTCACACGCTTTAGATATCGACCAGAAGCGTGTTGGTAGTCTTATTTTTTATCATAATTATTTATATTTATTTCCTTTAACAAATGAATTAACAATAAATATTTAAGATTAACGAAAACACGCTCTTGTCGATATCTAAAAAGCGTGGAAAATTATTGTTCTAGAGCTACATTCAGGGATAAATTCGAGGACTACGATTGTACGGAAAAACGTCCGCGATCACGTGCAGTCATTCCTCTTAACATTACTGAGGAACGTTACTGGGTTATTAATTACGACGCGATCCATTTTGTGACATGATGGCCGTTTCATTGTTATTGACGATAAATCAGTTATAAACGGCGAGAGAAGCAATTAATATAAGCGGACTTCCACATTTGACCGGAAAACGGAAAAATTCGGACTACTTTTTCCCATCGTATTGTTACGACCGACAGTGCGTTATTATGATCTATGGACAGTCAGATCGCACGGACTATAAAGCGATAAATTACATTACTGGAACGGAGATTTATTCCTATGATCGATTTTTTAATTTTGAATATTATGAAATGAATAAAACAAATAATGTTGAAGGTTGAAGGGGTGTAGAATACAACCAATAATATTTCATGTGTGATACCTTGGACTGGAGCTGAGGCCTAAGACTGATCATCTTGCCTTTAGATTACAAATGATCGAGATTCACTGCACTTGGTGTACCAATGCAGTGCTCTATGCACCATTGGGTGCGGATAGTAGTAGTAGAATACAAACGTAAACACATTAGAAGCAATTATTCGGGGCCGGTCGGAATAAATAATCGTGAAACAATAATAAACTGTTTTTATAAAATAAAATAAACATAATCGAATCATTGACGAAATTAAAAATAAATTTAAAAATAATGGAGATCTGGTACCAACCCTTATGTATGGAAGCGAAGTATGGAGTTGGAAAAAGAAGAATGAAAGTAGATTGACTGCAGTTGAAATGCGATCTCTCAGGCGAATGTGTGGTAAAACTATATGCACTAATGTTGAAATTAGATCAGAATGCAAGGCTGAGATAAGCATTATCGACAAAATTAATCTTTTAAGATCTTTTACGATGGTTCGGTCATGTAGAGCGAATGGATGATGAAAGAACGGCTAAAAAAATGTATGATGCGACTGTGCCTGGATGTAGAAGTCGAGGAAGGCCAAGAAAGACATCGCATGATCAAGTAAAACAAGTGCTCGAAAGTGGGCATGTAAGAAGTCGGAATAATCGACGTGCGTGCATGAGAAGATGCATGAATGTGGAGGAAGGAAGATAAGTATGCCAGGACAGAGTGTTGTGGCGTTCTATCCTCTCTGCCTACCCCTTCGGAGAAATGGCGTGATGGTTAGTTAGTTAATTTAATATTTTACCTCTACAGCAATGAATCATGTTTTGTGTTGGATATTTCAATTTTATTTTGTGCTGCGCTGTGAGAACAATAAAAGCTAAATGAGTATTATTACACTAGTGCAAAAAAATATCGAAACATTTTCATGTAAATAAAAAATAATTTTTGTAAAAATTTGCAGTGTCAATCAAGCATCATGATAATGTTTCGCATTGAGTGCGGATGCGGAATACGTTCGTCTGCATTACTGAAAAACAGAATACCGCATTTAACATACATACGCAAGTACAATCTTACATAACTGCTGTCTAAAAATATATGTTGATGTCTGTGCAGAGAAATCAAGATAACTTTAGTTAGGTACCGACTTAACTAACTTCTCGTATTGAGTTGTTATTTCTTCACATCACACTACCGAACACACTATCTGGGCACAGATCATCAAGATCCACATACTAAACTCATATTCGCAGCTGTGACGAGTATATGACGGTAATCGATAAAATGTCTTTGAAAATTTAGCGATTACAGTCATATACGCGTCACGCCTGCGACACATATATTAATAGATGTAGATATTTTGATGATCTGTGCCCTGATATCTGATAAAATCAAACAATCAATATTTTGGCTGATTATGACATTTAAATCAGAGTTTTACTCACTAGGATAGCAAGTTCTAGAAGTATAGAAAAATAGAAAAAATATACAATACAGATTTTAAAAAATTACGTTTACCTACTAACTTTCATTGCCTTCCCTATTCCTCATCTCAAAGGGCACCTTATTGAAAACCAAGCGCAATGTATCCTGGTTACTTATTACGAGCGAGATGATCGGTCTTACGCATACCGCCAGTCAGACATCTTAAATATTTATGTTAATATGTAACTAATAATGAACAACTAAAACATGGGGTAAGTAATTAAATTAGAGATATCTCTTTTGTTGATTGATTCGGCATTCACTTTGTAACACTTCATAATGAATTATGATTGTCTTTTCATCAGTCGATGGGAGAACTTTACTCCCGAAACCAGGTAGTGTAGGTAATTTCTATTTATATAGAATAAACCAAAGTATTATTATTATTATTATTATTATTATTATTATGGATAATTTATATAGCGCCGTTTTCGTATAAATATACCTCGAGGGCGCTTTAAATATTGAATATAACGGCTCGGGAAATTTAAAGTGAGTGAAAACTCAATTTCTGAGTAGAAAATACAATTTTCAAAATTAATCAAAAGATTTTGAGAACATAAAATATAGGTCTTAAGTTTCTTTCGAAACATCACTTCACTTCAGCATTCCAAGCCACAGGGCCCGCAACCGCAAAAGCGCGCTCTCCAAATTTTGTGCGCCGATTACGGATCGGTACTAAAACCCAGCCTATAGCTGTAGATGTAGCTGATCGAAGTGTGAGACGTCTTTCAGCTAGTTTATCTGGAATGCAAAGCTCTTTTAAATACTCTGGAACGGCATCATGCATGGCTTTGTACATTAGCCAACAGAGTTTATATTGTACCATTCTACCTTATAGTAACACATAACATCGTTATTTGTATTTAATCATAGATTTATCTAAATTATTTCAATGCGGATGATTGATAATAAATTTTCATTCAATTTATTTGTTATTACATAAATATTTGGGTACTTTGTTAGTTATTCGTAACGCGTCACCTGGAAAAACATTTTTACTATCACAGTACAAAGACATAAATAATATGTTTACACAATATGAGTGCCGGCTGCTGCTTATTGCCGAGGAATGTTTGAAATGTGTCTGTCACGGGAAATTCACTAAGAAAAACAGACACACGCGCTTAGAGAAACACGAAAAGTGATTTGTGAGTTTTGAAACGCATCGTCTAGGAGACGAAAGTAATATATCGAGTGTTTACAACACAATAGTGACATGTCCACTATTCGTCCAAAATAACCCTAACGGTTTACGTCAAAAATAAAAAAATGTCCTATATCTGGATGAAGTTTTTGTGTACCTATTTAAATTTTTTATGTATCTAAATCCGAACATCCATTGTTTGATTTAGTAAGTACCTAATTGAAAATAAATAATTCATCTATGCACTAAGCGTTTTTTGGTTAAAAACTTTGGTTGTCTGTAAAGTCGGTTTACGGACGATTAATTTTACGTGATAATGTAATAAGTCATACTTTTTCGTGTGTGCAGCCGGCGTTCATCGATTTATTAGACGTTATTACGTCAAAAATAAAGCTGATCAACAAACTTGTAGGTAAATAAATTGAACTTTCAGCAAAATGTTAGCAAATATAAATTTTTAAAAAGGTATAAACATAGCTCTCCTATAAAATTTGTGTCTTGGGACATACTATCACTTTTGTGTTATTAACATTCGATATTGCCCGACAGATTACATACTATTTTACATAAAAAAAATAACGTAATAATGTTGGGAAATGCTGTTTTTTCCAGAAGATTAAGTTAGTGTGAGTCGTTTTTCGAAAAGATCAGAAATTAGCTTTTATCTGATGATAATGTTTCCATCAATATTATAAAATGTGAATGTGGAGCAAGGTAATAAGGCCACGATACCATTTACTACGCACATGTTCTCCCGCCATGGATGTTGGGTGTTTGCACATCTTAACATAAAACATCATTTTATGGATACTGCCATGCGCCATACGAGTACCCAATCGCTATCACTAGCTACCTACAGCCTACAGCAGAATATCGGATACCTACTTCTTGATGTTTGCTGACGCTGAATGGCGGCAAGCTGGAATATAGAATATTGGATTGTTGATTGTTTACTCAAGTTTTCCGAAATGCGGCGAGCTCCGTACGAAAACGGAATAGGCGTGTTCATTCACCAATTACGGGGGGAATACAAAATACAAGGGACGCGCCCCAAACCATTTGCCGAAAAATCGGTCGCTCGAACAGTTAATTGATAATAGAATATAAAGGAAACACGTGGCTTTCTTTACACAGCAAATATGTATAGGTCTGCGTTATGGTATTAGAAAAATGGTGACGTGCCTCACGAAAAACTTCCATGTTTGAATAGAATAATAATGCAAGAAAGCTAATCATATTAAAGTAAAACACAATAATAGAGAAATTACTGTTTTCTTTTGAATAAATACGAAAACGAAATTGTTAACTTCTCCGAGGTGGTTTTTAGTGAACTCACTTAATCGCATTCCGTATGAAGGTAAAACTGACGGTGAGGTACTGTAGCCTCCTTTCTACTGGCCAGTGGGGCGCCCAGGGATTGTTTTTTATGTAATCGTTTAAGTAGACATTGGTTTATTGTTTGCTTTTAATTACGTAAAAAATACCAATATCATATTTACGTCCCGCAGCTAAATACGCAAACTGCCGACGAACTGTCAACAGTGGACGACCGGGACGCCGTGAACTGATCGCCTTGTAAAATAGTAAGCGTGGTGGCGGCTTCGGAGGCATCCGTAGTGATTATGACCTAGCCAGCCGAAACGCCTTCGCCGGATGGACAGTATGATTACCACGGTCTGTTCCTTACAAAGTCAACACCGACCACCTAAAATTCTTCTAAGACACCTATTTCAAGATAAAGTGGGCTTTAGGCAAGCTAGTCTAGAATAAACTTTAGTCGTGAATAATATAGGAAGATATATTTGATTGAATAATACACGTGGTTTTGGTTAATCTCCGAGTATTGTGGATTCGGTGAGTTGAATTTGAAATGCGAAGGCATACGACACGAATAGTTTATCACGGAAATCCATTAAAATAGACGTTTCAAAAGAGGGACATTCCAGGCCGATTCGAGGCATCGCAACGCTGCGAGACTTTCCAAATTGTGAACAGTTTTATACTGATAGGTTTGTACGAAGACTACCTTACTGACTTCTTTGTAAGTTACTACCTAATGTACTCCCTTATTTTGCACCAAAGCTTAGTGGCAATAGGGCACTGCAATGATACACATAATGCAGCGAATCTTGAGGTAAGTCTGTTACATGAGATCTAGATGAATTCAGTCATACCGTGTCTCTATGAAATATTTTTATGAGGAAAAAACCCATTCAATTTAAATCATCTGATATGGACCCCTGATCGGGAATCGAACTCGCGATCTCATGCTCACCATGGGCAACGCACATCGACATCTGACGCGGCACACACGATGGCGGGAAGCTAGTTGCTAAACTAATATTTTTTTATAGGGCAATATTTTGGACTCGGGTTGTAGGCGACCGTATACAGGGAGTAAACCAATACTCGAGGTACAAGCGGAAAACCCCAGTGTTTCTATCGATAACTATTTTGAGTCGATTTTGTTGAAATATAAGTTATTTTTATTTGACCTTAGTTTTCGAGAAAATTGAGTACGAAGTCTGATTTTTTTTCGACTTTTTTTTTTTGCAAATATGTTATTAAATATCATGTATTTAGTCAAATTAATACTATCATAAAGAAAACAAAATATAAAAAACGCGTTTTAATAAGAATTTGAGCAATTTAACTTAATCTGCAAAGGTACTTATAAAAACCTTTTGAGAAGAAGAAAAATTTTTTTTGTCAAGCTCAGGAATAAAAATGTAATATTACACAATCGTCTCCAAATTACGATGTAGATTCACCAGTTTCCCGCTTGTACATCGAGTTTGTTGACACCCGGTATATATGCTAGTGCTATCTTTCCTTATCCGCACCCAATGGTGCAATAGGGCACTTGTCAGTATATGCGAAACGAGTAACTTAAGAACTGCGATACTTTAACCCGTTTTCGTATCAATAGTTGAGCTATTAGTTAGTCTACTAACGCGTAACGAACGATTCATTATTATTTACTTACATATTTACATATATGTATTGACAATTTGCATCTCAAAAAGGATTGTCGTAATGTCATATCCATTACGATTGTTATTTCTAAATTAATGAGAGATATAAAACAGAATATAAATTTTTAAAAATATATTAAAAATCACCTAATATAATAATAATTATTAATTAATAGTTAAGTAACTTACATATAATTTTGATTAAAAATTAATTTCTATTGAAATTTTATGAATCGCGCCATCAGAAAAGATCAAATCATTAACTTTGTGTGCTGGTTAGTTACCTTAAGAACTAAAATACTAGATAGTATTTTAAGAACTATGTAAAAAAAAATGTTCGCCTCGTAGCAAAGTGGAAGCGCATTTGGCTACCGTGCATGAGGTCACGGGTTCGATTCCTGAAATATTTATTTACATGTGATTTTCATATTAATATTTCATAAGTGATACTTGGACCGGTACTGAAGCGTGAGACTGATCATCCTACCTTCATGTAATAAAAATGATCAATATTCGCTGCACTTGCGTGTCAGTGCCCTATGCACCATTAGGTGTGGATAAGGGAAAGTGGTTGTAGTAAAAAAAATGTAAACGCCAAGTAAATATTTTGCCGAATAAAACCACATTTTTTTATTAAATGTAGGTATTTAGACAGCTGTTAGATTTTAATTGACTAAAATTATCTACTGTTGAGTCACAAAGTGTGTGTTATATGGTCACGAAAGGCAGGAGTTCGAGTGATACACACTACACAAACATTCTTTCATAATATGTATTTTACTTCCAACTTTCAACAATATTATTTCAATAAGATACATCATATAAAGTTGATTTCGGCAACACTAAAAAAGAATAACTTTTCATTTTAACACAAATAAAATAAAAAGTTTAAATTTTCATAATACCCCCTTATACATTAATTTTGTTTAAATGTTTGTAAAACAAAAAAATAAATACCTTTCGTTAAACTAGAATTTCTACATTTTTAATTTGTTTAAGTTCACAGCACATTTGTAAAATATTAGATAGTGTACATAATACACTTAGGTACTTATTGTTTAATAATTATTTACAATAGATTTTCCATTATTACGAGAAATTTTTTTAAATTTTTAAAATTATTTTTTTTTTCACAATTTTCATGTTACACGAAAGCAAGATGATCAGTCTTATGCTTCGACTAAATAATAACTCACCATAATAATTTTGACAAAACTATGCACAGGATTAGAGCATCCTCGGATAATACATATATTAGGTCCTTACATATGAAATTGGCGTTTTGTATGGGAGGAACATAAAGTTGTTTTTTTTTTTAAATATAATATATTTATTTAATCAAAGTATGTACCATTGCTATCTATGCACTTTTGCCATCTCATAGGTAGTTCATCGATCCCTTTACTAAAATAACCATTCGGACGGGAATCAATAAAATCTTTGAAGTCGGTTTGGACTGCCCCATCGGAGTTGAATTTTTTTCCCTTGCAAGAAGTTATCCAAATTTCGAAAAAAAATGTAATCTGTTGGGGCAAGGTCCGGAGAGTACGGTGGATGTCTTAGACATTCCAATTGAAGCTCTTCTAATTTGTAATATTATATTTTAAAAAAAAACAACTTTATGTTCCTCCCATACAAAACGCCAATTTCATATGTAAGGACCTAATTCAAGCTTTTTCACCTTCCCAATTTGCTTCAATGGATTAAAACAGTTTTATCACTAACACCGCAGCCTGCAGCTAACTCGGACGTGGTTTGCGATGGATCAGCTTTCACAATAGCCTTCAATTCTTCATTATCAACTTTGGTCTCCGGCCGTCCACGGGGCTTGTTCTGCAGGTCGAAATTTCCAGAACGAAAACGTTGGAACCAAAAACGCACTGTGTTTTCTTTTGCGGCACCGTCGCCATACACATCATTAATCCTTTGAGCCGTTTCTGCAGCACTGGTGCCACGGTGGAACTCGTACTCGTAAATAACGTGATATTTCAAGTTTTCCATTTTGTAAACTGAGTGACGCAAAGAAAAAAACAATTGAGGAAAAAACAAATGAATTATAATTTTCGAAACACAAATACTTGAGTAAATAGCTGTATAAATTTGAATTTGGAATTCTTAACCAAAGAGAAGATATTTGAGATCAAAGTTGCCAGTACGGCAAAACGCCAATTTCATATGTAAGGACCTAATATAATAGTGATGTTTGTAATTTAGGCAAATACATAGATGCTGACATTTCTAATTAATCGTAAATCGCATTTTTTCGATTTGAAAATGATGATGATGTCACAACTAATGCAGTTGTGCCAGTTTCATTGTAGAAAATTATATCATCACCAACTTACCTAAAATCAACAGTACAGACAGAAAGGAAAATGCGAAGTAGGAAAATACAGATTTTCTAATTTAAAATAAATAGTAGGTACCTAAAAGCACGCTTCGAAAAATTAAAATTAAACAAACAATGATAGCGAATATCGATTCAGCCAGAAGTTATTTATTTATTTATAAACGGCGCAATTACAAGAGATCTTTTTAGTACAAAAAGCTATGTAAATGTCTGAATGTTTCATATTCCTGTCATAAGAGACATCTTCATCTTTTAGTAGAATCTTTATAAAACAAAAACAACAAAATGAAAGGATTGCTTCCAAATTTATAAAAAATACTTAAAACCAAAACAAATTTATAACTCCGAATACAATGAATTTGCATTTAAACGATAACGTGAAGATCGCGCCCCAGTAGCACGACACGCCAATTTTTCCAGTGCCAAGATAAATCTATTCGGTTATGATAAATAATTAATTCCGCGGAAAACGGATGTTTTTTAATTCCATTTGACGGAATGACAAAGTGGCTGATGGGCTGGCGTCACGCACCCTGGTGCTGCCACTCTGCATTAGGGCCGGGGGTAGTGGCCGGGGCTGGTCGGAGGTGGTTGTGGACGGTGGCGGTGGATGGCCGTAGCTGACAATGTAACCACCCACCCCACCGCACAGGGCGACGATTGTCACCGGAATTCCGAATCATACACGAATTTAACTAATAATGGCCTACGGATGGCGACTGAAAGACTTGGAAAAGGACGCTGGAGTACCTACCATGCGCACAGCATTTAAATATCAATAAATTCAGTACTTAATTCCTGCAATTAATAGTGGTCAATCTTGAACTTGGCTACTTTTACGTAACTCATTATGTAGGCATTTATTAGGTGTACATAATAGTATTTTATTCTTCTTTTAGTAAAGAGAAAACATTTTTTGTCAAAGCGTTCTAAAGATATGAGGTAAATGGCATTAGGGTCAAATACTAAAGGAGGCGATAACAGCCGAGTGCCATGACATATTTAAATAGTATGCATGCAAATTCTATAGAGATGTTGCTTCTGCAACAAAAATAACTGAGTAACTAGGTGCAAGAGCGAGTAATTAGTTAGTAGTAATTCATTGCTAAATGAACCTCTTATTTTGCAAAAGGTATTAACCAAAAATATCGCTAAAGCCTGTTTCGCAGTCGGATAATTGGCATAAAAAGACTTTCTGCACGGAGATAATTTAAATCAGAAAATACACAAGAAAATTTTATTTCAGCAGCTTTACATCCATTAGTTTACCACATACTTAATCTATACGTAATCATAGGTATAATTCGTATTTTTTTATTCTTGTAAGCGGCCGCATTTCTGCAGTATTTATTTCATAAATTTACGTTTTTTATTTGCAACAATTTAATACGGGGTATTGCAGATTTCGTAGATTCAGAGCCCGACGAGACGTTGTCGGTCGTCGGTGGATGTCATGTTGCAATATTTTCACCGAAACATGAAGGCGTTTTTATCGATTTTACTAGAGTGACAATTACTTTCGCTGAAAGTTTATTTTATCATATTAATATTTCCAGTCATACTTACATATAACACCGTTGATTATTTCTAATAGTACAACTTTATCTGAAACACTGTTTTTTAAGTGTCGCGTTATCCCTATGCTTACATTGATTTGATACATACATTTTTTACATAATAATATAAATACTATGTAGTAAATCGGTATCATCAAAAGATAACGACCTGACTTTAGATTTGTTGTTTAGAATTTTATCCCCGTACTTATAGTTGTAGTAAAAACAAGGAAATAATTTATGTTAAATTCAATGAACGATTAAGCTAAGTAGAAAATTAACAAAATGTAAGAAATTTACACCAGTTAATTAATTTCTCGTTGTAACAACAAGGTTGACAGGGCGCAGTTTTTATTAAATTGCCTTTGATTTGCTCATTCGCATTTTTTTTTTTTTTTTTTTCTCTATTTAAATTTTGGAAAAGCTTGTTCGTTGGTACTATAAAACAGATTCAAGAAGGTTGACTTGGGTGCAGCGTCATTACCATCCAGTATAAAACTGTTTTATGTAGGTTTTTGGAAACATCTGACAAAAATTTCCTTTTCATACGTCTGTGAGCATCATATTGTAGATACAATAAGTACAAATATAGTTCAAGCCGCAAATTATCTTTTATTATAATTATGATTACTGTTATGCTAATTCACGAATTCCAAGCGGACATCTTTTCATCACCCCCCCCCCCCCCCCGTACTCATCCGCTCCCTGTGTGGAGCTTATTATGGGAATTCACAAATGCCTGCAGACAAGCGATCGGCCGCAGCTTCCCGTGCATCCTCCCAAGTCAAGTCCACGTCCCGCAGCTTGAAGCATCTGCCGGCGAATAGTCAAAACAGTGGACGTCCAGGACGCCGGAGAACCTTGTGCTTGTAAAATAGGCAAATTAGCGGACAAGGATAACTTTTATAGCTAAACAAGTCAATTTACTTTTTGTTTTGTCTGAAAATTATGGCTCGGTCATATGGTCCATTGTGCAAGATTATTATTCTTTAAAGTTGGTTGTGCCAAACTTTTTATAAGTTTTTATGAATAATACCTAATAGGTTTATTAAGTATTGCATTAGGCAAATGGAATCTATAACTAACTTGATATTAGTCAACCTTTATCACTGTTCGGTGTCTATTACAAATGTTGCTACTGTGTTGTGTTGACTTTGATAAATTTGTTTAAAAAATTTTGACAAGTCATTTATATGTTGATGCAAGCAATAATAAATAATATGTATCCTTCTCTGGTCACCACCTTTCTTATTCCAAATAGGAGGTTTTTATGATGGAAAATATCTCGTTTATATTATTAAAGATAACTTGGGGTAGTTTTATAAGTAGGTACATACAAAAGTGTTACTTTTCATGGAACTCTAAGCGAACTGGATTATTGCAGATATATAGTAGACAGTTACTGAAAACAGTACTGAAAAAAACCTGAAATTAGAATCAATTTTTCAGAACTGTGAATAAAAATGTGAATTTTTAAGATAATTATTTTTCATTGAATTTAATATTTATAACAATGAGAAAACAAATTTAAAATACACTTCAGTAATTTTTTTCTAATATGGTCGATGATTATCATAATTCAGAGATTTTTGCAGGGCTGTTTTTTTTTACATAAATATAGTGCGTTGCATAAAGTCCATAATATTAAAACTCTTGTTTTTATGTTGTGGATGACGTCATATGGTTAATTTGATTAGGCCACGTAATCCATCAGATAGCGTGTGTAATACAACTCTGTGTTTGTATTATGACCCCTATTGCGTTTTTATTTCAGGTATTCATTTAGATAATTTTAATAATTGTATGAATGAATTTTAGAGTTATAAGTTATAAGGTTTTTTAGCAATTAAACAGAATGCAGTGCGTAATTACTCTTTAAAATGTTTCATTGTGAATTATGATTAAATAAAACACTGTTATGTGTTACTATTGGTTTATTTTATATAGAATAGAATAATCCAATAGTAACACATAACAGTGTTTTATTTAATTCATAATTCATTATGAAGTGTTACAAAGTGAATGCCGAATCCCCAATCAACAAATTATGTGATTATGTGTCATTATGGAGGTGCATCGTTTTGTATATTTGTTAATTGCTTTCCAGATTCCTTAAGCACTATTAAAATTTGCCCATCCAGTTTAGTCATGCTCAGAATTAAGTGTAACGAATGCGCCAATACGCACTATCTTAACAATTTAGTAGAAAATTCATATAGTAAAACATCTCCAGTGTTGTAATGGACATTTTAGAGAAATCTAATATACAGTAAAGCGTTCACATAACTTTATCTTTTGTTGTCAACCTAAACTAGGTGCTTAATTGTTTAAAAGAAATTTTATTAATACAGCCATCTTATCGAATAGGATAAGGGCGAGGTTTCTTTGGGTTGATTGTGAAGGTGGAAATCGCCGAATATGAACTGTTGGTTTGCGTCTCAGGTGCTTGAACAGCACAGGCGGAAATAGCTATTCCTTCTCATGGGATTTTTATTCGTCTTTATGCAACTTCGGTGTTACATTCTGTAATGAATATATTTAGTGTTGTCAACCATCATATAAGCAGTGTTTCAGCTTGATTCAACTTCCATCTTCATGGGTACGAATGGATGTTGTAATTCGGGATATTATGGGGATAAAAAGTCTCTTTAGGATATTTTTTGTGGTGCGATTGTTGTTTTCTTAGTCTTAGAAGGTATTTGAGATAAGCTGGTTGGATCGATGAATGGGTTGTGTGGCAAGAGGGGCTCAAGCAAATTCAGGAGATGCAAATTGTTTTGATCTATTTTTTTTCTTCTCACCAAAATTCGGTGGGGGACGCTCATTTACTTCTTTAATCACCACGTAACAGCCTTACCATGCTTCACACCCCATTCACCGCGTCACAGTGGGTAAACTTTTATGCATTTTCCACTGTAGATCTTGTTATTTGGCAGTACAAGTGTAAACACGACGGTTTGCATTCGACTGACATGGGACATTACACGGGAGTTGTTGACTACGATCGTTTGGCTGGAGCTGTTTATGGATTCTAATACGTTCCACATAAGGGAGCGATTTGGTATGTATGATGTAGATACAATTGTAGAGTTTATAAGAAAGTTAGTTCGGGATAGCTAGAAACAGGAGACATTCTTGGGGAAGAACAATGTAGGTAAAAATGTTAAGTCCATGCATTACTCGACTTGTGCATGTCACTACTGAACAAACGTTTTATTCGCTATGTTAGTCATAAACTCCCCTTAAGATTATACACGATTACAAAAAAGCATGGCGTAATGCTTTGTTATCGGAATTTTCTAACGTTGGACGATGGTGGTATTCTACTTTCATACCAACAGGCTACGTATAGGTTAATATCAAGGCAGATTGTACATTTTACGCTCAATAATTGAGATTAATACACGTTTACCGTTTATATCTCTTATCAGTGAAACAGTAGTATACCGTATCGAAAATTGCACTAACCAAGTGAATTTTCAGCTTCTAGGAGAATTTAAGTGTTATCATCCGGTCAATCAAAATATGTAATATGCATTAAATGAAATAGCTGTAAACAGATAAGCGATAAGTCGTTAAATTAAATACGGCCGATCAAATAAATATAATTTATATATCGCCAAGCGCCGATACAACACTGCCAGATATCGCCCAGTTCTAAAAAGCCTTCAGGAATCAATGATCTTCTCAACTGCCAGGCCTGATACAAAAATGCATTGCGTATGCAGATTATCTGCTGATAATAATGAATAAACTTTGTTTTCTAACAGACAAATCTACCAAAAGTAACTTTAATACTGACTTTGACTGTATCGGTACGTTTTGTGTGTAATATAGTTGAATAGGATTGTATATTCAAATGCGAATAAAGATGATTCTTTTTTCTCCAATTAAACATTACCTGTTTATTTTCCATTACATACGTATACTGTTCCGATCCACGTCTTCAGAACCAAATCTACCGAATGGTGTTAGAATGATTCATTCGAATATAACTTGAAAGGAACGACAGTGACTGTCTATGTATGTCAAAGATGTCAATTCCTACTAACTTTCTTCAATTAGTGTCGTTAAAGTATAATGTACACTTAAAATACTGAAGAACCACATGTATCGGGTATCTGTACTGCGTATCGCCGAATTGAGACTAATAATCGGTTTTCGGAGATTTGAAACGAAAAATCATGTAATTCCGTATACAGTCCGGGGGGGATTTTTAAATACAATTACTTTCTCAAATCGTTTTAAAAGCAACTTATGTTAAAATATCAACGTTCTACTTTGTAGGTTTTACCTCATTATAGCTCTATCTTTTTATTGATCTGTTCAGACAATTACTCAATTTATCGAAAGTTTTTCAATAAGGGGATAGCTATCAGTTTTATTCTATACTTCTTCCTTAAGATTCGCATATGAGTGGATGCAGCTCACAGATGTCACGTTTTTTTTTTCATGCAGCATCCCCAAGCTTCTGTCATTAATGGAACCTAATCAGCGACATTCCATCTCCGTCCGTCGAAGTGCAGCATGGTCATGATTCATTTATTAGGAAACAACAGTACATTAATATAATAACATTTGTGATGATGACGTATAAAATAGGTGAATTGACCAGTAAAGTTTCCATATTTAGAAAAATATTGGAAGGGCAAAGTAAAGATAAAGATATTAAAAGTAAAGATAGATTATTTTTATATAAAACTAGGGGTACGTTAATTTGATATTTTTAAGAAAAATGAGGGGGGGTGGCACTTTAGCAAATGTTATGAAGTTTTAAGATATTTGTGGGGGTTGGGGCATACACTGGTTTGGAGTTCCTTTTAAATAAATTGATAGACCTTGTTGTCATTAATTTGTCTCGATTATGTGTTAAAACTTTCTATTTAATCATTGTGACCAAAAAGAACTCGTATGCCTACGATCGGATTGCGGCTGAAACAAAGTTTTTGTGCGAACATTTAATTAAAAAGTTTATGCATCGCAGACAGAAGCGCACTAGGTTTAATATTAACTAGTCTTAGAAGGTGCATTACATTCTGCAATGTTTGAAGTGCCAAATTGTCTACACACCTTATGTAATAAAAAATTTTATAATACGTAAAAAAATGAAAAACTTGATCTATAATAATATGTGTGTTTCTAAACATACTACGCGAACCAAAGCGCATTACCCGCGTGGGGGTAAGCCAGATTTCTGAAAAAAATCCTACAAATGGATTTTGTATCTGACAAAACCAGTGTGTGTACAATCTTTACAAATATACATCTTCTAAGACACTAGATTTCTTGACAAACATTAAACGTTGCTACTATGTTTTGATTAAATAACATCACTATATCCCTCAGGACGTAAAAAATAAGATATATCTGCCTAATAGAAAACATTGCGACCAACATAACATCAATCCAGGAAATAAAAACGCTTTGTAATGTTCGATGAAACAATTCATAGTTGGTAACTACGTAAACTAACTGAAGTAAAAAAAGCATCAGCAACATCCAATAGCAGAGTCAGTGAAGATTAAAAACGCATGGGACCTGCTTTGTGGCGATCTACTTTTTCGGGAGAGCCTGAACATTGCTGCCTCTTCTCATGCACATCACGCCGATTTTTTACGACTTTGTCAAATGTCCACTTTAAAGTACTTTTTTATTTTTTTATTATGTAATCTTTTTCGGCCTTCCTTTCAAAAAGCTCTACATCCAGGCCACACTTGCATTTAAACTTCTTTTGGCCGATCTTTCATCACTCATTCGACTCCAACTACATGACCTAAACCTTACGTAAAAGCCCTTTCTCTTAATTTGTCGATTCATGCTAATCTTCAGCCTTGCACTCTGCTCTCTAATTTCGACATTAGTGGTACATAGATTAAATCCTCTTACCACAATTAGCTAAAACCACACAGCATATTGCTTATTATTTCGTCTACTTTCATCCTTCTTTTGTACTACTCCACTAATTATTCCACACATATGAATGGTAAATATTCGCCTTTAAAGTTAGGAAAAAAAAAATATCGTAGCACCATAATTTGTAATAAACTCCTATTTCAAATTTAAATTCATTTCATCTTACAGAACGCATTTTATAGGAAAAACTCATAATATTAAATTATACGATAATATGATTGGCAACATAAATACACAGATGAGACTGGTTAACTATAGTTAGTGATAACACGATTCTTTTTCTTCGGTATTGCCGAATGTGAAAAAATTGCTATTCAAGTAAAACGATTCACCATTAGTTGAAGACGATTATGATTTTTTTAAAATGCTATCCATGATGTAATTAAATTATAACTAATTTATTATAATTTTCGGGTAGTTACTTATACAAACAGTCGTAACATAAGCTGTGCCCAAAAGTAGACTATGGGTGTAGTGATGATTTGGAACCTACCTAACATTCAATGTCCTAAGATTACCGGTCTCGAAATGCTAAGTCAAAAAGACCAGCAATCGGGAAGGTTCAACACTGTGACTAAAAAAATAAATTCTGATTAAAATTATTGTATTGGATCATCATTTCACAAGTTATCGCTTATGCGATGAAACTAAAAAAAAGACCGAAATCGAGAGATAACGAAATGCGAAAGTTGTGGTACATAACTGCTTTGCTCCATGAGTAGTTTCTTTCCCAAAAAAAATAAAAAATTGCCGTATATTATTGTGTCCAATAAAAAATAGCAGTGTTGACAATGTGCGCATATTTTTATGAAATAAAAAAACAATTAATTAACTCCATTAATTTTGCAATTTGATTATGATTTGTTTCTAAAATATTATTGTGCTCAAGGCTGAACATTAAATTTATTTTATTTCCTTACCATTTTTGTGGTAGTATTAATAATTGTGCCTGTTAATTTTGTTGAAATGCGATCTCTCAGGCGAGATGGTGTGGTAAGGACTATGTATGAAAGGTTGTACAAATTTTAATGCCGAAATTTAGAGCAGATGTGCAAGGCTGAGATAAGCAATTATCGACCAAGATTAGAAAGGCTTTTAACGATGGTTTTGGTCCATGTGAAGCGAAGAGAGATGAAAGAACGGCTAAAGAAGTTTTAAAAAAATGCAATTTGGTGTGCCTCGAAGTTTTAGAAGCGCGAGAAGGCCCGAGAAAGACATGGGAATGACCAAGTACGTCAAGTCTACTTAAAAATGGACATGTGAAAAGTCGGAATAACCGGCGTATGTTGTGCTATGAGAAGAATGTAATGAATGAAGAGGAAGCAAAGGAAGTATGTCAGGACAGAGTGATATGGCGTTCTACCTCTCTGCCTACCACCTACGGGGAAATGGCGTGATGGTTAGTTAGTTATAATACAATGAAATACTTATTTCAGTCAAGGACCAAATTAAAAAACTCGTTTGGAAAGTTAACAGTACACAGAATAATTTAAAATGTAGTATATAACACACTAATAGATAAAGTACATGGTATTATTATTTTAGTTGAGGGCTCTTGGGGTGATTTGTGAGTAGTGTATAGATATCGCTGGTTCGATTCCCCTCTGTTTTCTCGACAAGCAGCTTTCGGTTTCATTGAAAAATAAAAAAGTATTTATTTAAATTTGTATTAAAATTGAAAAATGCTGCAAATATAATAATGATTTGCATGGATTTCTTTTTCATTTAAAAAAAAATATTATTATATAGATTATCTGTTAAATGGTTCCGAGGGTCAGTAGGTAGGTACACCCAAAAACTTGTAACCCTAATAAAATAATAAAACAAAAATGTATTTAGTTTTTGTGTTCCGGTCACGCAAATTGTCAAATGAAATATGTGTTAATTTATAAGACCAACTGTCGAATTTATTGCTGAAAGGAACAGAAAGTAAAAAAAGATATTAATAATTAATATTATTATTATACGACCAAACTTATCATTGATATTTAATATGCATTTGGAAACTAATCGTGTCGGTAAGAGTACATTTTTTTGAGATGTTTTAGTAGCTACGATCAGATGTGTTTAAATATTACATCAATTGTTCTGCCATAGTAATTAATTGTGGATGTGTTATTTATAATCCCCATTCGTTGAGATAAATGAAAAAATAGTTTTATCTATGTATCTAAACGCTATACGACAATTAATTTAACAGTTTACGACACTTTGACATTTGTTAAAACAATTTACCTATACTTTTGTTCGATGCAAAGATAGGGTTGTTTTATTAATTGAGATATTAAGACTGATATGATGTTAAAATGCGATCTCTCAGGCGAATGTGTGGTAAGACTATGTATGATAGGTGTTAGAATTCGGAAATTAGAGCAGAGTGCAAGGCGAATAAGCATTATCGTTAATACTCCTAACTCCCTTATTCCCCCCCAATGGGCATAGGGCACTGCATGATACAAAAATGAGCAAATTTGTAATTGTTACAAAAGGAAAAGATGATCCTCTAGGTGTCCTATAAAATATTTTTTAAAAAAAAAACCCCCATCAAATAAATATCGATTTTGCCCCCCATGGGAACAAAAACCGCGATCTCATGCTGGGCAAAACCCTACGACAACACAGGGGGGAAGCTAGTTGCTAAAATAAAAATTTTTTTAATTAAAAAAATTTCTGGGGTGAAACCCGTATACGGGTGTAAAAAAACTCGAGTACAAGCGGGAAACAGTAAATTCTAATTTTTTAATGTTTTTGAATAAAGTTTTTTTATTTGCCTAGTTTTCGAAAAATTAGTACAAAGTGATTTTTTATTCTTTTTTTTCAAAAGTTATTAATATATTGGGGATTTAGTCAAATTAATACATCCATAAGACGAAACAAAATTAAAACAAAACGTGCGTCTTTGAAATATAGAATTTGAGCAATCTTACTTAAATCTGCCGATAGGTACTTATAAAAACTTTGTAGAAGAAAAAAGATTTTTATTTTCAATCACAGCGTAGGAATAAAAAGTCCAATTTTACAACAATCGTCTTGCAAATACGATTTAGATTCACCAGTATTGTCCCCTCTTGTTACATCGAGTTTTTGTTTACACCTGTGTATACGCTATTGCTAGAAACTCATCCTTAATACCGCAACCAATGGTGCATAGGTCTCAAAAAGGATTGTCGTAATGTCATATCCATTACGATTGTTATTTCTAAATTAATGAGAGATATAAAACAGAATATAAATTTTTAAAAATATATTAAAAATCACCTAATATAATAATAATTATTAATTAATAGTTAAGTAACTTACATATAATTTTGATTAAAAATTAATTTCTATTGAAATTTTATGAATCGCGCCATCAGAAAAGATCAAATCATTAACTTTTGTGCTGGTTTAGTTACCTTAAGAACTAAAATACTAGATAGTATTTTAAGAACTATGTAAAAAAAAATGTTCGCCTCGTAGCAAAGTGGAAGCGCATTTGGCTACCGTGCATGAGGTCACGGGTTCGATTCCTGAAATATTTATTTACATGTGATTTTCATATTAATATTTCATAAGTGATACCTTGGACCGGTACTGAAGCGTGAGACTGATCATCCTACCTTCATGTAATAAAAATGATCAATATTCGCTGCACTTGCGTGTCAGTGCCCTATGCACCATTAGGTGTGGATAAGGGAAAGTGGTTGTAGTAAAAAAAATGTAACGCCAAGTAAATATTTTGCCGAATAAAACCACATTTTTTTATTAAATGTAGGTATTTAGACAGCTGTTAGATTTTAATTGACTAAAATTATCTACTGTTGAGTCACAAAGTGTGTGTTATATGGTCACGAAAGGCAGGAGTTCGAGTGATACACACTACACAAACATTCTTTCATAATATGTATTTTACTTCCAACTTTCAACAATATTATTTCAATAAGATACATCATATAAAGTTTGATTTCGGCAACACTAAAAAAGAATAACTTTTCATTTTAACACAAATAAAATAAAAAGTTTAAATTTTCATAATACCCCCTTATACATTAATTTTGTTTAAATGTTTGTAAAACAAAAAAATACCTTTCGTTAAACTAGAATTTCTACATTTTTAATTTGTTTAAGTTCACAGCACATTTGTAAAATATTAGATAGTGTACATAATACACTTAGGTACTTATTGTTTAATAATTATTTACAATAGATTTCCCATTATTACGAGAAATTTTTTTTAAAATTTTTAAATTATTTTTTTTTTTTCACAATTTTCATGTTACACGAAAGCAAGATGATCAGTCTTATGCTTCGACTAAATAATAACTCACCATAATAATTTTGACAAACTATGCACAGGATTAGAGCATCCTCGGATAATACATATATTAGGTCCTTACATATGAAATTGGCGTTTTGTATGGGAGGAACATAAAGTTGTTTTTTTTTTAAATATAATATATTTATTTAATCAAAGTATGTACCATTGCTATCTATGCACTTTTGCCATCTCATAGGTAGTTCATCGATCCCTTTACTAAAATAACCATTCGGACGGGAATCAATAAAATCTTTGAAGTCGGTTTGGACTGCCCCATCGGAGTTGAATTTTTTTCCCTTGCAAGAAGTTATCCAAATTTCGAAAAAAATAGTAATCTGTTGGGGCAAGGTCCGGAGAGTACGGTGGATGTCTTAGACATTCCAATTGAAGCTCTTCTAATTTGTAATATTATATTTTAAAAAAAACAACTTTATGTTCCTCCCATACAAAACGCCATTTCATATGTAAGGACCTAATTCAAGCTTTTTCACCTTCCCAATTTGCTTCAAGTGGATTAAAACAGTTTTATCACTAACACCGCAGCCTGCAGCTAACTCGGACGTGGTTTGCGATGGATCAGCTTTCACAATAGCCTTCAATTCTTCATTATCAACTTTGGTCTCCGGCCGTCCACGGGGCTTGTTCTGCAGGTCGAAATTTCCAGAACGAAAACGTTGGAACCAAAAACGCACTGTGTTTTCTTTTGCGGCACCGTCGCCATACACATCATTAATCCTTTGAGCCGTTTCTGCAGCACTGGTGCCACGGTGGAACTCGTACTCGTAAATAACGTGATATTTCAAGTTTTCCATTTTGTAAACTGAGTGACGCAAAGAAAAAAACAATTGAGGAAAAAACAAATGAATTATAATTTTCGAAACACAAATACTTGAGTAAATAGCTGTATAAATTTGAATTTGGAATTCTTAACCAAAGAGAAGATATTTGAGATCAAAGTTGCCAGTACGGCAAAACGCCAATTTCATATGTAAGGACCTAATATAATAGTGATGTTTGTAATTTAGGCAAATACATAGATGCTGACATTTCTAATTAATCGTAAATCGCATTTTTTCGATTTGAAAATGATGATGATGTCACAACTAATGCAGTTGTGCCAGTTTCATTGTAGAAAAATTATATCATCACCAACTTACCTAAAATCAACAGTACAGACAGAAAGGAAAATGCGAAGTAGGAAAATACAGATTTTCTAATTTAAAATAAATAGTAGGTACCTAAAAGCACGCTTCGAAAAATTAAAATTAAACAAACAATGATAGCGAATATCGATTCAGCCAGAGTTATTTATTTATTTATAAACGGCGCAATTACAAGAGATCTTTTTAGTACAAAAAGCTATGTAAATGTCTGAATGTTTCATATTCCTGTCATAAGAGACATCTTCATCTTTTAGTAGAATCTTTATAAAACAAAACAACAAAATGAAAGGATTGCTTCCAAATTTATAAAAAATACTTAAAACCAAAAACAAATTTATAACTCCGAATACAATGAATTTGCATTTAAACGATAACGTGAAGATCGCGCCCAGTAGCACGACACGCCAATTTTTCCAGTGCCAAGATAAATCTATTCGGTTATGATAAATAATTAATTCCGCGGAAAACGGATGTTTTTTAATTCCATTTGACGGAATGACAAAGTGGCTGATGGGCTGGCGTCACGCACCCTGGTGCTGCCACTCTGCATTAGGGCCGGGGGTAGTGGCCGGGGCTGGTCGGAGGTGGTTGTGGACGGTGGCGGTGGATGGCCGTAGCTGACAATGTAACCACCCACCCCACCGCACAGGGCGACGATTGTCACCGGAATTCCGAATCATACACGAATTTAACTAATAATGGCCTACGGATGGCGACTGAAAGACTTGGAAAAGGACGCTGGAGTACCTACCATGCGCACAGCATTTAAATATCAATAAATTCAGTACTTAATTCCTGCAATTAATAGTGGTCAATCTTGAACTTGGCTACTTTTACGTAACTCATTATGTAGGCATTTATTAGGTGTACATAATAGTATTTTATTCTTCTTTTAGTAAAGAGAAAACATTTTTGTCAAAGCGTTCTAAAGATATGAGGTAAATGGCATTAGGGTCAAATACTAAAGGAGGCGATAACAGCCGAGTGCCATGACATATTTAAATAGTATGCATGCAAATTCTATAGAGATGTTGCTTCTGCAACAAAAATAACTGAGTAACTAGGTGCAAGAGCGAGTAATTAGTTAGTAGTAATTCATTGCTAAATGAACCTCTTATTTTGCAAAAGGTATTAACCAAAAATATCGCTAAAGCCTGTTTCGCAGTCGGATAATTGGCATAAAAAGACTTTCTGCACGGAGATAATTTAAATCAGAAAATACACATACCTATACATAATTTTAAATATGACAAAAAACTACTACTGCAATACGTTTTTATATTGCAACAATTTAATACGTGGGTATTGCAAGAAATTCGTAGAATCAGAGCCGACGAGACGTTGTCGGTCGTCGGTGATGTCATGTTCGCCAATAATTCACCGAAACAAGAGGCGTTTTTATCGATTTACAAGAGTGCCAATTACTTTCGCTGAACGTATTATTTTATCAAATTAATATTTCCCAGTACATACTTACATATAACCACCGTTGATTATTTCATAATAGTACAACTTATCTGCAAACACTGTTTTTAAGTGTCGCGTATCGCATGCTTACCACTTGATTTGATACATACATTTTTTACATAATAATAAATACTATGTATGTAAATCGGTATCATCAAAAGATAACGACCTTGACCTTTAGAATTGTTGTTTAGAATTTTAACGTACTTATAGTTGTAGTAAACAAGGAATAAATTATGTTAAATTCAATGAACCGATAAGCTAAGTAGAAATTAACAAAATGTAAGAAATTTACACCAGTAAAAATTTCCTCGTTGTAAAACAAGTAGACAAGGCGCAGATTTTATTAAATTGCCTTTGATTTGCTATTCGCATTTTTTCTCAATTTAATTTGGAAAAGCTTGTTCGTGGTACAATGAAACAGATTCAAGAAGGTTGACCTTGGTGCAGGCGACATTACCTATCCAGTATAAAACTGTAGGTTTTTGGAACATCTGACAACATTTCCTTTCATAGTCTGTGAGCATCATATGTAGATACAATAAGTACAAATAAGTTCAAGCCGCAAATTATCTTTTATTAAATTATGATTACTTTTATGCCTAAATTCACGAATTCCGAAGCGGACATCTTCATCATCATACCACATCCGCTCCCTGTGTGGAGCATATTATGGATTCCACAAACTGCCTGCAGGACAAGCGATCGGCCGCCAGCTCCCGTGCATCCTCCCAAGTCAAGTCCACGTCCCGCAGCTCTGACGCAAACTGCCGGCGAATAGTCAACAGTGGACGTCCAGGACGCCGAGAACCTGATGCCTTGTAAAATAGGCAAAATAGCGGACAAGGATAAACTTTTATAGCTATAACAAGTCATTAACTTTTGTTTTGTCTGCAAAATATGCTCGGTCCATATGTCCATAGTGCAAGATTATTATTCTTAAAAGTTGTTTGTGCAAACTTTTAAGTTTTTATGAATAATACTAAAAGGTATATAAGTAATGCATTCGCAACATGGAATCTATACACTAACTTGAATATTACGTCACCTTTATCACTGTTCCGGTGTCTATTACAAATGTTGCTACTGTGTTGTGTTGACTTTGATAAATTTGTATTAAAAAATTTAGACAAGTCATTTCTTGTTGATGCAAGCAATAATAAATAATATGTATCCTTCTCTGGTCACACCTTTCTTATTCAAATAGGAGGATTATATTGATGGAAAATATCTCGATATATTTATTAAAGATAACTTGGGTAAAGTTTACATAAGTAGGTACATACAAAAGTGTACTTTTTCACTGGAACATTAGCGAACTGGGATTTTGAGATAAAATAGTAGACAGTTACTGAAAACAGGTACTGAAAAAACCTGAAAATTAGAATCAATAAACTGTGAATAAAATGTGAACTTTTTAAGATAATTATTTTTCTATTGAATTTAATAATTTATAACAAGAGAAAACATTAAAATACACTTAGTAATTTTACTAAATGGTCGAATATCATATTCCAGAGATTTTTTTGCAGGCTGTTTTTTTACATAAAATATAGTGCGTGCATAAAGTCCCATAATATTAAACTCAATGTTTTTATGTTGTGGTATGACGTCATATGGTTAATTTGATTAGGCACTTAATCATCAGAAAGCGTGTGTAATACACACTGTATGGTATACACCTAATGCGTTTTGTAGGTATTCATAGATGATCATAATAATGTATGAATTTTTAGAGTTTCAGTTATATTTTTTAGGCAATTAAACAGAATGCAGTAATTACACTAAAAATGTTTCATTGTGAATATGATTAAATAAATTTTTATGTGTTACTATTGTTTATATAAAAATAGAATTAACCAATAGTAACACATAACAGTGTTTTATTTAATCATAAATTCATTATGTGTGTTACGTGAATTACAATCAACAAAATGTGTTTCATTGCAATTTAAAAAAAATGTCCATTGATTACTGCAGTACAAACTTCTGAATACCATAAAGCCGTTGGCCGTTTACCCATAATTAGCTGAACATGGTCAAGTCGGTTCTCTAACAGAAATTTTAAAGATAATCAATGATATATTATATCGCACCATGAATACTATACTGCACTAAGTATTAATTGGCCGAAAATGAACTGAGATAGCTCACACCGACCGCCACATTTCTGTCCACGTTTCAAAAACATGTTTCTATTTCTTTTCTATGTCGAGATATATATATTTTTTTAATGCAATTTCAATGAAACAGTACTGTAATAAAATCACATTTTTGTGATCTTTCAAAAGTAGACTTTTTTTAGTTAGTGAAGTTTAGAATTCACGGTACGATATATTCCTTGCGCAATATTATTTGCACCGAGAATCTTTAGGGAGAAGAATTTCGTGCGAGTGTGTAGAGGTCTCTTAGAAGAATTTTAGGTGTGTGGTGGTTTGACTTTGTAAGTAACACAGAGGTGAGGCAACGGACACAGCAACCCTTGGTATCTACTGTCATCCGGCGAAGGCGTTTCGGCTGGCTAGGCCATATACTTCGTATGCCTCCCGAGAGCCTTAACCATGCTTGCCTATTTTACAAGGCATCAGGTTCTCGGCGTCCTGGTCGTCCACTGTTGACAATTCTTTGGCAGTTTGCGTCAAAGCTGCGGGACGTGGACTTGACTTGGGAGGATGCACGGGAGCTGGCGGCCGATCGCTTGGCCTGGAGGCAGTTTGTGGATTCCATATGCTCCACATAGGGAGCGGATATGGAATGATGATGATGATGATGTGTAGAGTTTATAACCAGAGCCGAAATGAAACAGAGGTGTTTTTGAAAATAAAGTCTGTTAAATGTTTAGTAGATGATTTTCCGTTTTGTGGTGTCTACTGAGTAAACGTTTACAATATTTGTTACCTAAATAAAATATACACTTTTACATAATAATATGTTAATGTTCGATAGTAAATTTTCTTAGACGTTGGAGGTGTTTGTTTGGGACTTCAGTCAGCCAACAGGCCTAGGTATAGGTAATGGCAAGGCGGTTTCTTACATTTCACACTCAATAATTATTAATAGTGTTTATTGTTTATATCTACTGGTTAACGTAGTTGAATGTATAAAAATGCTAGCACCTTGTCAATGCTGCGAGAAAATATTTTTAGCAAGGTACATCCACAATATGTACACTCTTGATTGACTTTTACTCGCAATATGAAATAATATGTGTTTACTTCAATGTGGTTTTTCAAATAAAAAAAATATACATAAAACCTTGGACTGGAGTTTAACCGTAACACTGATCATCTTGCCTTCATGTAACAAATGATAGATTAACTGCATTTGGTGTACTAATGCAGTGCCCTATGCACCATTGGGTGCAGATAAGAAAAGTAGAAGTAGTAGTAAAATAGACAATATTATTGTCACTTTAGGATGGTTTCCACTGCAACGGATACGTTTTTTGTGTAATATATTTGAATGAATGTGAATTCAAATGCGAATAAAGATGTCTTCCCTTCTAAAATTAACAATAATGGAAAGGATTCCATCACCAAAATAACTGTTTTGAAGCACGTGTGCTGAAAAATTCTAACCGAATCACATTAGAATGATTCATTACACTATAGGGGAGCGGAAACGTAGCAACTTTTTGACGCTAGATCACAAGATATTTTGTATCTACAAAGTACTCAATTAGTTTCATAATATATCATGTGTACAAAAATACTGAATGTTTTCATGTTTCAAGCATTATTACTGCAAAGTGTATAAATTGAGACTTGAAAACGCACTTTGGGAGATTTGAAAAACTAAATATTATTTACTCCATATTTTTTCCGGGGATTATCATTACTATAGTTAAACCGTTTTAAAAGAAAACTTATGTACAAAATCACCAGTTTTCCATTTTTGGTTCACCCATAATATTAATTTAATTTCTTGCTTTGTTGAACAACTACTCAATTATCATTATTAATTAGAAATCGGGGATAGCTGTCAATATATTTATATTTTCCGAGTATATATAGTATATATTGTAGTCAATATATTTATATTTATCTTTTATATTCTAACAGTATCCCCCAATCTGCAATTATTAATGGAACCTACTTTATAGAAAACATATTTATTTTTTTAAATTTTATTTTTTATTTTCATTTATTTAGGAAACAAACAGTACATTAAATAATAACATTTGTGATGATAGTAAAATAAGTGAATAGACCAGTAAAGTTTCCATATTTAGAAAAGTATTGAAGGGAAAGTAAAGTAAAGATATAAAAGTAAAGATAGATTATTTTTATATAAAACTAGGGGTACGTTGATTGATAATTTAAAGATAAATGAGGGGAGGTACTATAGCAAAAAGCTATGAAGTTATTAAGAGATTTGTGGGGGTTGGCATACACTTCTAGGAGTTCCTTTTTAAAAGTTGATAGACTCGTGTTATTTATGTCTAATTGGTTGAAGAAACTATTGAAGATTGAGCATGAGCGGTGTAGGAATGAGTTTTTGACCATAGTTTGTGGCGACAATTGGTAAACGAAAGGTCGGATGATTTCGTAGGGTTATATTAAATAGTCTAAATTTGATACTAACTTGTAAATTGATGTGCCGACTTATCCAATACAGATGTAAAAACTATTTTATAAGAGGCGATATAAGTAAAAAAACATTTTGTAATATATATTTTTGTTAAAATACTCGTACCAAAAGCAATACCATTAAAAACCAGAAATAAATACATTTTTGTATCTATGTATTAGTGAGTAGGTACTTTACAAATATAAATATTTTAAGTCGTTGATTGATTGAAAAGGAAACGTAAATGATCAGTTTTGTTTAAAATGTCAACCGATAGCCTCAACGGTATTAGTACATGTCTGATTTTAGTATTTTATGGGCAAAACATTAATCCAGAAACATAACGCAAGTACGATGTCTGTCTGCTATTCCGAAGTAGGAAATATTTCGTGTCTAACTAACTAACTAACCATCACGCCATTTCCCCATAGGGGTGGGCAGAGAGGATAGAACGCCATACCACTCTGTCCTGACATACTTCCTTCGCTTCCTCTACATTCATACATCTTCTCGTGCACATACGCCGATTATTCCGACTTTTCACATGTCCACTTTCAAGTACTTGTCGTACTTGGTCATGCCATGTCTTTTTCGGCCTTCCTCAGCTCTACATCCAGGCACACTTGCATTTAAACTTCTTTTGGCCGTTCTTTCATAACTCATTCGCTCTACATGACCGATCCATCGTAAAAGCCCTTTCTTAATTTTGTCGATAATGCTTATCTCAGCCTTGCACTCTGCTCTAATTTCGACATTAGTACACCTAGCATACATAGTCTTACCACACATTCGCCTGAGAGATCGCATTTGAACAGCATTTAGTCTACTTTCATCCTTCTTTGTCCAACACCACGCTTTACTACCACACATAAGAGTTGGTACCAGAACTCCGTTGTGTACTGCCAATTTTGCTCCAATTTTGCCGTGTCTCCTATTTCAAATTGAAAACCATTCAGTACAATTAAAAACTAAATTTAAAAATATTTTTTTAATAATATACGTATATTATATTGGCAACTTTAAAATCAAAGGTACAATTCAAAATATAGTAAGTTTAAATAGGAGAGCCTGTGAGTTCGGTATTTAGCCGAATGTGAAAAATTCAGATTTTTTCATACAATAAACTGATAAGTTTTCTGAAGCGTGTGGTTTCAGTACATAGCGCTGCCCATTTTTAAGGTTCTATAATTTAATACATTATTCGGGTAGTTACTTATACATACATGGAAACATAAGCTATAGCATAGATATTGTACAGCAGAGTGCCATTTGGAAAATTACTAACTTCAAAAGTAATTAGATTACCGGTGTGAAAATGAGAAGACAAAAACAAACAGCACAAAGGAAGGGTTTAACACTGTGACTATTTATTACATTTTGTTACAATTTTGTATATGGATCATCCGTTCAAAGTATGTATATGTTATTAGCCGTAACTACTATAATTAATAGTAATAAAATGCGAAGTTGTGGTAGGTAATATTAGCACCATGAGTAGATTGTTTATTGTAAAATATATTACATACATATTATACTTGATATACGCACTGAAAGACATCTACAACTACATCATATTTGGAAATAATAATTCGACTACTCGTGAATCGGTACATTTATAGAGCATTTTTAAAAACAATAACACTGTTTAAAACAATAATAATGCATGGTAGTGAAGCGTGGTGCTGGAAAAAGCAGGATGAAAGTAGACTAAATTCTGTTGAAATGCGATCTCTCAGGCGAATGTGTGGTAAGGCTATGTATGATAGGTGTACAAATGTCGAAATTAGAGCAGAGTGCAAGGGCTGAGATAAGCATTATCGACAAAATTAAGAAAGGGCTTTTACGATGGTTTGGTCGTGTAGAGCGAATGAGTGATGAAAGAACGGCTAAAAGAAGTTTAAATGCAATTGTGCCTGGATGTAGAACGAGAGGAAGTCCAAAAAAGACATGGTAAAACCAAGTACGAAAAGTACTTGAAAGTGGACATGTGAAAAGTCGGAAAAATCGGCGTATGTGCATGAGAAGATGTATGAATGTAGAGGAAGCAAAGGAAGTCTGTCAGGACAGAGTGGTATGACGTTCTATCCTCTCTGCCTACCCCTACGGGGAAATGGCGTGATGGTTAGTTAGTTAAAACAACTGAAATACTTATTTCAGTCAAAGACAAAAAATAAAACCTCGTTTGGAAAGTTAACAGTACACAGAAATAAAATAAAATGTAGTAAATAACACACTAATAGATAAAGTACATGGTATTATATTTTATTTGAGGGAGTGGTGACTTAGTGGTAGTGTCTAGATATCGCAGGTTCGAATCCCCATCTGTATTCACGCACAAGCCGCTTAGGTTTCATTGAAAAAAAGTATTTAAATTAGTATTAAAATTGAAAAATGTGCAAATATAATAAGATTGCATAGATTTCTTTATCATTAAAAAAATATTATTATAAGATAATCCAGATTAAATGGTATCCGGGGTCAGTAGGTAGGTACACCCAAAACTGTCACCTCAAATAAAAAAAAAAAAAAAATGTATTTAGGTTTTTGTGTTCCGGTCACGCAATTTCCAAAATGAAATATGAGTTAATTAAGACCACACTCGTAGTAATTTATTGCTGAAAGGAACGAAAGTAAAAAAACAGATATTATTAATAATATTATTAATTATTACGAACCAACTTATCAATGATATAAATATGCATTTGGGAAACTAATCGTGTCGGTAGAGAACATTTTTATGAGATGTTTAATTAGCTACGACAGATGTGTTTTAAATAAATAATTCAATTGTTCTGCCATAGTAAATAATTGTGGATGTGTATTTATAATTCCCACACTTTCGTTGAGATAAAATCAAAATAGTTTTATCTATGTATCTAAACGCTATACGTACAATTAATTTAACATTTTACGACACTTTGACATTTGTAAAACAATATCCCTATACTTTTGTACTAAGCAAAGAGGGAGTTTTTATAAAATTGAGATATTAAGCTTACGATAAATACCCGCACTACGTTCTCTTATATTGGTTGGTTGGAAGAAATTGCCAATTTGGGGCAATAAACCCGCCAATGTACACAACTATTTGTACAAAAAGTCAAATAAATAAAATAAATAAAAAATTTCTTAGTTTATATGAGAAATGGAGAGAAAACTCAAAGGAATATTTGCATGAATTTTAAATTTGCTAGACGGTCTTCAGCGTCAGTCAATTCTCTTTGTTATAATTGTTTAGTTATTTTCGAAAATCAAGTTGGATAAACCTTAATAAAAAAATACGGAGATTTGAATCAAACCCATTCTCCATGCGAAAGGCAGAGGATTAAGCCTCACATCCTACTCTGTTGTCACATTATTTTTTATAATTCCTTTAGATTCACTAAATAGATTAAAAAACGAAAAAAACATCGTAATAATTTATCGGGTTTGAGTTAATGCAAAATTATTATAAAGCGTGGGAGTACACCTTAAATGATCCTGGGAAACGTCATAATAAAATAAATCATTCGATTCATTATCACATTCGGAAGTATTTTTTATGGATAAAATAACATTTCAACTACTACTAACTTTCCCTTATCCCGCACACAATGGTGCAAAGGGCACTGCATACGACTTACCAAGTGCAGTGTATCTTGATCTTTTTTTTATTCATAAGGTAAGAAAGATCCAGTCTTGACTTCAGAACCAGTCCACACGATGTTGGTCAAACTAAATCCAAAACCATATTGTCAGTAGCGGAACATCTAAACGCCTGCGTCCGTTGCCTTACAAATAATGGTAGAAAATTTGATAACCATATTAGTTAGGGTTTAAATCTAATTATCAGAGGTACCAACCCCGCATCCTGTGTATACTGTAATAAAACGCTCCTAAGAGCAGACGAAAACCAAATTTGCAAAATCTTCAATGGTATTTGGAAGAAAAGCATCACTTGTTCAAAAAAATAGTTCCAATTACAATTTGCGATTTGCCAAATTATAATTGAAAACCTGAGTGCAAACATTATCGTTTGGTCACCATTCTCTGCAAAGTCCAAGAAATTGACTCCCCGTTTATTTCTCTAGGAACCCCAAAACCTCGTCCCATCCGTGCAGAGAGCCACACGCGGTAGAGCCGGACACTTAACCTCAAAGCGGGAATACTGCAACACATCTGTCCCTGGATGAAGATTGCGAGCTTGATAAGGATTTACCTAAATTATGGGGCAAGCGAAAAACACCTGTTTTAAATTGATATAGTTACATATTGTATTTTTAAAAAAATATTTATTAAGTGTGTACATAAATTGATTCATTCATTTACGGTCCCGGCTGGTACAATAAGCTAAAAAGCTACAAGTAAAACGCAGAACGGGGTTACCCCATTCTCTTCAACATAACCCCGCGGCGCTCAAATAACATACTCCGGTAGCCATTTATGTTAGTTCGGGACTCAGCCGACTGGCTTCGGAATAATCAAATAAATGAGATAGTTAGCATATTACCAGCATTGTGGAGTAGAATTTATGAGATGATTTAAGAAACGGAAATTAAAAACTATAAAAAAAATATTTGAATGGCCAGTTAAATAAATTCACTTATATACAGAGTATTTAAGTAGTTGTTTCTAAGTTTATTTAAACGGAGACTGATAAGAAGTTAAGTAAATTCTGTGAATACTAACCTACTGGGGATTCCCCCTCGTATGTGGGTCAGTAAGTGATGTTTCTTAGTTTGACAGGGACTTCTAGAGTATTCTAGTGATGACAATATATACAATAAATGAGCGAACAGACCTAGCAAAAATAATAGAGCGAAAAGATATATAATGATTTTAATGGAAAAAACTCGGAATTATCGAAGGGTAATATCTGTGGCGTGGAAAGCGGCGGCATTGGTTCAGTCAGGCATAATTTTTTACTGTTTCTGCTTTATAATTCACTGCTTGTGTAACTCTAAAGATTTTTTTACTTATTTTAGGTTAAATAACTTATTTGACTCATCTTTAAGAAGAGTCTATAAAAAATTATCAAAAAAACTTTACAGGCAGGTGATAATCAATGAACAGTCGTATTGTAAAAATTTATACCGAAGTAATCTAATGCCCGTTATCAAACACACAAGATATTATTTACAATTCTTACACTTCACGAATTGACGATAACCTTGACTAACAAAAAACTTTCACCACAATAAAAACTATAAACACTAATACCATATTTGGATCCAAATATTTTATTCTAATAGTTTTGAAATTAACATTCTTTCTAACAGGTTTGGCATCCCCTGTCAAAATCAAAGGCTGTATAGTATTACACTGCGCAAATGTGCATAACCAAAACTAAAAATACTACATAAAATGCGACGCTTCGCCGGTTCCGACAAAAAACTTGCAAAGCATATTTATTTCTGTGTTGATAACCTGATGTCAACGAAACAAAAAAAAGAGAAAACACATTTGAAATCGTAATTCCATAAGTTAGACGCTATTTATTGAAAGCAATGTACCTTGTCTTGTTATAAACTCCAACAAAAAAAAAAGAATGACCACGTACAAAAGATCTCGGTAAACATGTAAGGAAAAACATTTAAAATAAAATCCTACAGACTTATTGGATCAAATAAATAAAAATAAGCACTGAGTAAGAGCTAAAACCATCTGACACAAAATTATTTCAGTAAAAATAATCAGGCGTCCTGCCGGTAAAAAATGATAAAAGAAACACAGCTTTATTGTAGGGTATGGCTTAAGACGCTGAATTTGAATAAATCGGAGATTTGGAAATCACCGGGAAAAATAATATCCGGCTGAGAGCACAAAATTGTTATATTTTCTTAAAAACCTTGTATACTTTATAATGGTTATTTTCTATGTTGAGAATAGCTTTTGTTTGTAAAAAAAAGAGATAAGGCGTCGGATTATTACCCAAGAATCTTAATAAAATGGCGAGGTAATACTAAATACGAACATTTTATTTATTTAACACATGAACAAAGTGTTTTTCAATATAGAAAGCATAACTAGATCATGAACCCTATTTTAATGTTGTATGTTTTGATTAATAGAATAATGTCCGCGACAAACAAAAAATTAGAGAATGCAAATTTGCAAAATTAAATACATCGCGCCTAGGACAGATACAACAATACTAGAATAAATGTTTGCTAGTCTTTTAAAGCCATCAAATTAAACATCTAGCTTCTCTTGATTAAAATCGGCGTTTAAAAAGAAACTTTCGTGTTAACGTGAGTACATTTGTTAAAAAACGATAAAATTTATAATAATTATTTGTATTCAAAAAAAATCACCTCGGAAATATAAATCGTAATTTATGTCTAATTTGAATTAACCATTACACAGTATCTAGTGAATCATTATTTACCAACGAAAAATGTTTTTAATACTCTTATATAATGTGGAAATAAGTACACAATCGTCAGACTATAAATTTCTGGCCAGTTATTTGGTTGTATGCAGCATATATAAAAAATAAAAAACTGTCAAAGTAAAAAAACTTAAAATTAAAACCTTGCAAGCTTTTCCTCGATTTGTGACATAAGTTTCATTATGTACAATTAAAATCTACTTTGATAACAAATAATTGTGCAAAAAATTCTAGTGTGCGTTTATTATTCTAAACTGCAAAGATCGTTTAATCGATAAAATACATCATTTTCGTTTAATTAAATTATCAAATAAATTATAAATTCGATAAAATTATAAGCCAAATGATGATATTTCGCTACTTTGTCAAAATTACATATTTAACGAAGCGAACAGTAACAAATAAATTAATCGACGCCACCGTCCTAGAAGATCGCTTTTCACCTTCCCGCGGTCGACGCTTTAAAATTTAGTTTAGAGCGGAATTCGTAAGCGTGCCTACGAAAAGGAACGTTCACAATTTTATTGACATTTTTTCCCAATAATAATAGGACGTGAGTTAAATAAACTTCGGTTGTAAAAAGTCATGACTAAAAGATATTTTGACAATAATTTTGCACGTATAAGTAATGCACATCTCAGGTGAGGAAAATGCACAATTTTTTAGACGAAATTTTTAAAGGCTTCAGTTTTATAGGACGTTGATCCTTAATGTGAAATGGACAATTGATATTCAAAATGTCGTTATCAAGTTTATAAGATTAAACAATAGATGGAATGTTATCAATTATATACTGTCTGAATAATGTTAGAATCGAAAAGAATCACCAGTGTGACACCACCTGCTTAACGTTACCTTATTACATAGTGCACCATTTAAATACTCTCGGATATAAAATCAACAAGTGTGGAAATTATGTATATATAATTATCAATTTGGACAAACTTTCATATATAAAAATTCAAAATGGGTGATGGGGAAATTAAAATACATCTGTGTGGCTTTTGACCCAGCCATGACACTTACAAAACATGTAAACGCATAGAAATTCATGCGCCGAAGGAGCTAAAATTTTGTCGCTGTTTTTAGATATCGATATCCAGTATTAGCCAGCATGGGTTATAATCTAATTGCCTACAATTAGGTCATTGTACACATTCCAAAATATTGTTAATAAAGAAACCAACCCTTCATGTAAGAACAATTTTAGACAAACTATACAAGTTTTAGTAACTATTTGTGATAATATGCACTTTTTGTCCATCAAAATACAAAAATAGGAAAAATTATTCAAAAAAGCTCCCTCAAATCGAAACTAGAGGTGCGTAAAAGTGGGAAACAATTGTGGTAAAAATCATGCCGACAATAAGGAACGGGTGAGTCGCCCAGTCGGTTAGCCGTCACCCCGGTCTCTGAGTCCAGAGATGTTAAGGTTCGAAATCCACTTCGACACGACTCAGATTCCTATTTTCAAGACAAGGGTTAGGTTTTTATTGAAAATAGTATTTACAAATTTAAACCCTGAATTCAAATAATCATAAATAGAACCCATTTCAAAAAAAAAACATTTCTGTTACAATTTTATTATTTTTCATATTCATTAAATTTTGTCAATTGGATACTTCTACTACTCCCCTTCATCGCAGCCAGTGGTGCATTAGGCACTGTATTGATACACCGATTGCAGTAAATCGAGATCATTGATTACATGAAGGCAAGATGATCAGTCTTTCGCATCAGCGCCAATCCAAGGTCTCTATGTATTAAATATTTTTTTTGTAAAAATCTCATTAAGATAAATATTATTCAGACATGGATACACTTTTTGAAAATTATTAGAACTAAAAAAACTCTTGTAAGTTTTTTTTTCTCAGCACGGAGCATCTCAGTGGGATCTAATTTATAATCTTTTTTTTGCTTCTTTAAATTCTATTGTAACAACTTTGACGATTAAAAGATATATAAACCATATTAGCCCAGGCATAATGCATCCACAAAAATGTAATAAGTGGGAGACCTATCTCTGGCAATGAAATAATTATAAAAGTACTTATCCATCATTCAATAATGTTATGCTTGAGATAATATAACCTTTTTATAGACTCAAATTTGGTTACCTACCAATCGTCTTAGCATGCAAAAGATTTATACATTCAAAATCATTGCATTTGGTGAAAAACTAAAATACAGTATTTACCTTCTACATATTTTTTTAATTTTTATAAAAATGGGCTGAATATAAAAGAAATTGAGTTTACCTAATAATATATTTAACTTATTTATATTTTCGAATTAAATTTAGAGTATGGACCAAAATGAAGCAACTATCATAACTGTGTCATTAAGGTAGGTAACCAAAAACCATGATAGACAATCAAATGACTAAGCATAATTCATTAACAACATAAATATAAAATCTTATAAGTCATACCTCCTCAATATTTTTAAGATATTTCCCTCCCGATTATATATATCATATTATAATATTTCCTTTCACCTTTAGCGAAGCATAATAATTAAGAAGTATGCAATTAATGTCCTAAATTAAATTAAGTTGCTTTATTTATAGTTTATAGCTCATTCAAAAAAACATAAGAAACTAATTTGTATTATAACAGTAAATGGAAACATGATTTATATTAATATTACTATTCAGCATAACATTTTTGAACAGAACTATGTTTGAAAATGTCCCTTTGGAAATGGTACTGTAACCTGGGCGTTACTCTAGCGGAAATCTGTTAGTTTTTTTTATGAGACGTACAATAAATGTGGTTATTTTCTTTTGTTGATATTGAATCGATTTATATTTAAAACATGTAAACAGCATATTTTTTGACACTGTTACTAAATAGTTAACAAACATAGTTTGACTAAGAAAAGAAAATAGCAACAAATTTTAAGGACTTCTTGCATTTCTAACACAGCGTTTAATTTTGATTAAAAGAAATAATCTTCTATATATACTATGAGTATAAATAGAAAGTCTTATAACCATCTAATCGCAGTTAACCCAGAAGAAGGGCTGCAACGCACGGCTATATTCTGCAAAATCAGAGTGCAGAATAAAGTTCTTCATTGAATTCCAAGCTTTTCTGTAAAATTTTAAACAGATATAACAATAATCATCAATCATCACTGATTTATACATATTTATGTTTCACTGATTATTTTAGTGAGTCATTGATAGACATTTTATAAACATATAAATAAATATTATAATATAATCCCTTGTATGGGTGTGTCACATTTGGTTCAATACTCTAAACCAATGGTCTCCAAACTTTTTTGACCGCGTACCCTAATGACGAAAATAAATAATAAAATTCTATCTTTAATGCTTAGTTATTTAAAGTAACAACCTTTGGTAGTGTAAATCTGCTTAAGATACTATGATTTTAAAACCAAAATTAAACTAGTCACAATTCATACGAACGGTATAAACATTTTAGTAACAACACGGAACATATACCTCAAAAAGCTTTTGCCCTGATGTTGCTCAGGCCCTTCTGTTAAAATATTAAAAACTGTTAGAATGCATAACTGGAGTAAAAACTGTGTGCAGAGTTTAAATGACCATATTTGTAATGGGCGCCACAATTTAAATTTTCGAGGTAGGTGGTGAAAAAATAAAAATTTGTTGCAAATTCAGGGAAGTTTTCATTAGCATAAAACAAATTTATGTGTGAATGTCCGAAAGATTGTAGCATTCTTAAAACGGCTCGCCAAAGTTACTCGTCACTTTCTCCAACATTCCCCAGGGATTGATGCAATTTCACATTTAATTGAGTCTTTTACTTTGGGAAGGGTTTGTAGACTGTTGACATAAGCCTTTGACTTCAAAATCAATTTGCAGTTGAAAACAATTGCACGCAGAGGAAGATGAAACGCATGCGGAATGCGCTTGGTGTGGCAGAGCGAGTAACTCGTCATTAAAAAACATCTTCACGGTAAATGTGTTATGTTGAGCACATTCAAAACGCCATTGTAACTTTACTTCTCATCATCATGCGATGATTGTCTACTTTGTGTGACACTCTCTCAAACCTGCGTCCCTTTCAAATTGGTCATTCAATCTCCGTCACTCTGTATTATAAAAGTAAAAATCAACACTAGTTAAAATACACGGGACAAAAGCATTTTTTTGTTAAATACTAGCAAAAACCCACATTTTTCAGAGGTAGTTCTGTCACGTGACTGCGGGCTGCTCCATTTAGTTTTAATGTAACCACTAGAGCAATGATTTTTTTCAGTATTTTTTTAAATTATCAACAGGAAGCGTCTTTAAATCAAGCATTGTCTTATTTTTTTTAATAAATATTATTTTTAACAATTATATTATCTTAAAAAAATAAGACGTTGCCAACACTCTTCTGGTCAATATCTAAAATGTGTGAAAAATTCCTTACTCTAGTGCTGAACTCCAGGGAGAATATCAAGGAATACGATTGTATGGAGAAACAGCCATAGTTCATGTTATAGCGCATCCCCTTAATGCAGTAATTTTCATTAAAAAAACATCGCTTTTGTTGTAAAATTAAAGGAAAGTAGTATTAAGAATGCAAATAATTTGATTGATTAAGAAAACACTAAATTAAGTCTGGGTTTAAGCTTTGGTTTTTTACGATAAGAAGTTAGGGTTGAATGAAAAATTATACTCAGTACTAACTATTATTATTATTAATTATAGTGATTCGATCCAAGACACAACATTTTTTGTCTATAGCGAGATGATGTATTATTAAGATATTCAACAGAATGTTAAATATATTTAATAGGTACAATAATTAATTTTTTTTTAAATCCTTTTCTAATCCCTTTTTAATTCCAGCTTCATCATATTTCGAAAATAAAAGAAGAGTAGTTTTACACATGTAGGTTATATCAGAAGTGGGGGTTAGGACTGACGGAGACGGATTTAAAAAAAGGTAAAATAACATTCTTGCTGAGGAGTGCACAACAGTCATACGACGACTAGAGTCCGAATCACCTTTTGTGATTTTTTCGGGTTGTGCGCAACTAATTTTTCTGCCTATTCTAATTCGCATTGACATGGCAACAAACTCAAGGTAAACTTTAGAATAATATTAGTGAAAAGTGGGTAATAACTTTAGCTAAATAGAATACTATATATATTATTAAAAACTAATGACATAAAATAAGTTGTTTTTACAGAACAATTTTATGTATTTATATGTGGTAACTCAATACATCTAAAGAATTTAATTTTGAAATTCATAAGCTTTGTACAAGCCCCGTATAGTACGGTGCAACTTTAAACAGCTACAAATACCCACACACCATTATCTCCGTTAAAATGTTTTTAATGGACTTATTACTTTTTTTAACAGTGATGATGATGTTAGTGTAAATTTTTATTTTTTGATGGTTTTAGTTTAAGTGGATTCAGTCTGTGTTGGTTAATATATAATTTAATTAATCTTTATCTCGCATACACATCATAATACCGTGGGGGTAAAAAAAGGGATTTTTTCTAAATTTGCATGACAAATTATTTTGATAGTTATTAATTTCAACCGGAAAATGTCACACTACATGCTGCACCCTAGACTTAGTATGCATCATTGTCTCAGTGCTGAACCAATCACCTTGACGTCTTGTAGAGCCTTGGCTACATAAATTGCAAGAGTACTATACTTTGGAGTTTCCAAATGTGTTCTATGAAACCTTTTTATCAAAGTGATTCAGTTGAAAAGCTTTAGCTATTGATGAACAGATTTGCTGGATCCCTTCAGTTAAGTAGAATTCGCATCAATGGCAACAAATAGTGCACGCTAATTTCCTCCCGCTGTGGCGGTCACTGTTGTAGATGTAGACCAATATAGATATATCAGATCTGTTCAAATACTGTTAAGTACGAGTTGTCTGTAGTGTGTGTTGGTTTTGAATTTAAAATAAAAATGGGTTTATAAATACGGTAGCTGGACTTGAATGAGTTAAAAAATAATACAATAAGTGTGTGGTTAATAAATTTATCTCATTGTAATTCTAATGAGCCACATTTTTCTTCATATTTGTTTATCGCCTTGGAAAACGATATACATTTGTTGTTGAAGAGTAATGGGTTGACAACAAAGTGAAGGGCATTGTGAGTAGATTAAAAAAATGTGAGAATTTACTAAAATAATCGCTTCGAAACTTACAGAAATTATTTAAAATGATTTATATTTTAATTTTATTAAATAAAAACTAAATATAGTTTTGACAGGTCTACATTTACAGTAGCGCCAACCTGGGTGTCGATTTTGTGAACTACTCAAATTATCCAGTGCATAGCACAAATACAATAATTTACCTGAGGTACAGTAGATCATCTGCAGATAGTATGGAAAAGGATACTATCACGAGAGTTTTTTGAACAGCCTTACATCGTTTTAATTATTGTGAATACGAAGGAAAGATAAATTTCTTATGAAAATTGAACAAAGCAATTATGTAGAAAAATCAGTACTATAGTTTAGAAAAAGAACCTTGACCTTGGATTTACTTTTGCTAAATTTTGGGTATTAGGGAAACATCACCATGCGATTCATCCTCAATGTAGTATTCTCTATTGGATTCTCATGCAGAAAAGGGTTAGCACTTACTAGTAAGTCAAGTAGTTAATATGTATGTACATTACACAATACTTTGAGAAATTCAGCGATATAGTTGTTTCTATTTCCTTCATATCACTTCCATGCTATGAAAAATTAAAAGTGTAAAATTTAAAAAAGTGTCTAAAATTCGGTGTAGATTTTGAAAAATGGTACACATACTCTAAAATATTTACCATTACCAACAATCATAATTTTGCACAATACATATTTTACTTTTAACAAAACATGCATTTCTTTACCTAACCTCACAATTAAAAAAATAAAACTGCAACTTTTTATTTCGAGATTTTTTTTTTCCAATATCGGATTCAAAAGATCAATTACACATTCAGCTCCAAATATGATGTAGAGTTTATCAGTTTTAGGGTTTTATTAACGTAGTTTTTGTTACTTCCATGTATGCAGAAACAACACAGAATTTCTTTACTACAGAAATTTAGTAATTTGTGTAGGTGTGTCAACGGGGGAGTTAACATTCTAGAGAATAAATGGCCAAGGAAGTCCGAAATAAATAAACACAAGATTTTCAGTCATAGAAATCTATTTTAAAAAAAAATAATATTCACA
>JAGVSP010003118.1:0-54567 GCA_022494985.1 Micrasema minimum | reverse complement strand
CATTTTAGGTGCATAGCGCCCACGTGCAATCGGTAAACACACCAGAGTAGTGAATCTGATTTTTTTTACACAATCAGTCATAAGCGTCACTACCAGACCAAGGTATCACACATGAAATATTTAAATGAAAATCAAATGTAAATTAATATTTTATGTTCGGGAATCGAACTCGCAACCTCGTGCAAGGCAGCCAAATGCGCTACCACCATGCCACGAGGGAGAACTATGCATGCATGGATAAATTTATGAATAAAAAAATACTTAAATACATAGTTAAAACTTAAGGAATTGATTTGATTGTGAAGACTTTTTGATAAAGTGAGCAATAAAAAAAAAAAAAAGAACGAAGGAGAAAGGTAAATAAGAATTTAAAAAAAAGAAAAAAGACACAGATATATAAAATGAAAGAATGTTTTAATGTGTTTTTATAAGTTTAATTACTGAGACTTTTCGTTAGCAATACATGTTTCTCGAAATGCAACAAAAAAGGTGATGGCGCTAGAAAAGTTAAGCAACTTTATATAAAAGTAGTTTCATTTACCCAGTCCTGGCGAAGTTGGTCCAGTAGCTCATGACGACCTCGCTGAAGAGCCTCTCCTGGGGGCTGTACTCTTCCCTGAAGTGTTACCTGCAGCCCCCAGAGGGACCCCGAACACATACGCCAGCTCCTCGCCGTGGACGCTTTTGCTCAACTGAAAATATCAAGAAGGTTCTATTATCATAATAAAGGGGTATAAAACACTCAGATAGTTGACCCTAAAATTAATCAAAGTAAATTAATCATAACGTGAATTAAAAGAATTTCAGAGAAGTAACATTCCATTCTTAAAAAATACTACCGTGTCTGAGGTGTCTAGTTACCAACTACGTAACTCACTACGTCATTAATAGGCATCTACGTCATCGTTAGACATCTACGTCACACGTTTCGTGTATTGGCCAAAATGCTGGAGTTCTTAGAAGGTGGAATTTGAAAATAAGTGATGTTATGAAATTAACTCTAGGAAAAGTATATTTTTTTATGGAATAGTAGCGGCACAGCAGAAAACACCACAACATTGGCTTTAGGTGAAGCCTTAAATTAATGACCATTTGTTTTAATTTTACATATTATTATTGTTACCATAGTATTTTTTTTTTTTTTAAATTTTATTGATTGACTACAATAAAGCCCTACCCTTTCCCTAGACTGCTTTAAAGACTATTGAGTCTTTTTATTCAGTCCCAGCCAACTCTACCGATTTTTTCAACAAGCCTAAAACCGCGATTTACGTAGTGATAAAAATACGGGAATGAAGTTACGTTATGTACGCGAACAAATAATGCTTTCATTGCCCCTACACTGTCTCGGCTTATGTGTTATAATTGTCATTGTTTCCAACACCGCAAACCAACCAGAGTCGACCCAAATTAACAGTAATAGGGTATGTTAGTTTCTACCGCCATCATTATGTAGTAGTAATGACCCCTACACACCCGCGTGCGTAGACCCGGTATCCCGCCCTGCCTGGCCCCGCATCCCAGACATCCACCCGTGCATCCGCGGTCAGGGGTCTCAATGGAGGAGGATGAGGGAAAAGAGGTGTTAGTATTGATTGAATTAATAAAACTATCAGTGAGTAGGTAGGTATTATGTTTATACTCGTAAATAGAACCACTTATTTGGATTTCCACGTTGGAAAAGTGCGCGATAGCGTTTTAGTTAAATCCGTTGTGTGCTCAGCGCGGGTGAGAATTATTTGTTTTGCGTAGAAGTTGTGGGAACAGTAAAACATATTGCAGTTTGTTGTCTACGGTGGCCGCCTCACTGGACGTGTCAGTTCTATGCAGAAGTTCATTCGTTTCGTGAAACTTTTGCTCGAGGCCACTGGAGTGGGTGTCGGCGCAGCAACGCGGCATCCGACGCTCTGGAAAATGTCTAAAACCGGGTGTAAATTGTGGATTTTTCTTTTGGGTGGTCAGATTGCAGTACCTTATGGCAAATTGGGTGCAGATAAAGGAAGTAGTAAAAGTGTCAATATTAATTTGATAAGCATTGTTTTTCAATAACAAATTCACTTATGTGTACAGAAGCAGGTGTGTAATGGACACAGAAAGCTAAAAATATGTAAAGTGCGGTTAGAAATTATAAAAACGTATAACTTACGACGACATTATTAATATTCGATGCCATATAATTCCTTCGATACATTTTCAGACATTGAATGATCATATTGTATTAATCAAATTCAATGAGAATAAAATAATTTAGAATTATAATTCTCATAAATTTAAAAAATGAAGTGTCAGTAAAAAAATTCTTGACGTAATACAGGATAGCTCTTAGCTAGGCGAAGTCCTAACGTTTCTATGCATTATTACGGCTAAACATTATTGATAGTAACAAATAAGCCACCAATTAGATAGAGAACAGTTCGTTTCTTGATCCAGAGTTACATTATACTTGGTACTGTGGAGGTAAATAGGTTAAATACAATGTTTTTCACTAAAAATGAAAAGTTATCTTCATTTCTTTAGATATAAAAAAACATGTTTCTAATCAACATTGTTTAAAAAAAGACTAATTTTTTACTCTTTCTCTTGCAAGTTAAATAAAAACATAAACGTTTTTAGCATTTTCAATCATCGCTTCATTTGTAGAAAAAACAAAAAAAAAAGTATTTGTACGCTAGCAGTGAGAAAAGAACTACAACTTTTACGTTTAGACCATTGTCTCTGTACCGCCTACTACAGTCGATATATGGAAAAGCTTTCACATTTTGGCCCCAGGTCCTTGATAAGAAAAAAGTGATTAGTTGAGCGTTATTAGAGGTGTTATTGTACCTGAGGTTAGTAGATTCATACTTGCGCGATGAGGGACATTTCGTTAGATGTCCTCGAAGATGATGTATCCAAGTCGTTAACTCAGTGGATAGGAGAAGCTGACATGGGTGCGATTATGAAAAGATCCGGTTCAATCCTAGAGCGAACGGTTATTTATTTTTCAAGTTATTTGAAGAATGCACATAGCAATTGCCAGATTTTTGTTCTACCTTCTCTCTTGATACACTAACTAACATAACTAACCATCACGCATTTCCCGTAGTTCGTACATGGTCATGGCCATGTAGATACTTTCTCGGCATTGTACGCGGCTTCTACATCCAGTGGAACACTTGGCATATAAATTTCTTTTCAGCGTTCTGTCTATCACTCATTCGCTCGTACATATGACCAAACCATCGTAAAACCCCCTTCTTAATTTGATCGTTAATGCTTATCTCAGCCTTGCACTCTTGCTCTAAATTTCTGACATTTGTATCATACATTAGTACTTACCACACATAGATCGCATTTCAACAGCATTCACCACCTACTTTCATCCTTCTTTTTCCACACAACGTTCCACTACCATACATAAGGGGTGATACCAAAACTCCGCTGTGTCCTGCAATTTTACAGTTATTTCTCTTGATTATGTTATAAAAAATTTAAAATATCATTTTACTGCGTTTTTGCGTTGTAGACAATTTTTATCTGCGGATTTCTATGACGTGTTTACTGAATGCCTCACATTATCGCTTTCCCTGCTTGTGTGAGAACGTGGTATGCCGCACAGACTAAACTGGTACTACCCTATTGTACGGTGCCTATCTAGCTATATACAATAAGGCTTTCACAACGTTACGCGGTACATCTACTACAGCCTCCATTTACGGCCACCGTAAGTTTGTTCCTTCCGGAAATATTAAGATTGCACTCTTTGCAAAATTACATAAAATAGGCAACATACATATGTATGAATCTCCAGCCATGGGGAAGGAAGGGAAGTCTATCTTATGTTTATATTATGGGACGGAGAAAATGTTCGTAAACGGATTCGCTTTTTTTTTTGTCGTGGAATATTGTTTACATTTTCTTTACCGTTTTTTCCTTTATTGACGGTTTTATTACCGCATACAGAAAGTCGTTGCCATGACCGTAATTGGGTTGCTTTCGATTTTTTATTTTTTATTTTTCAAAAAATTGATTGAAAAATTACAATATCAAGGGAATTTTTTTTGGGCTAATTTTTTACGATGTCATATTATGAATTTTCTAACGCGGTTTGAAAAAGCACTTTTTCCAAATCACGCTCGCAAAATCCTCACATTTGGCGCGCAGTGTGGTGTGACGTCACAGCAAAATTGATAGGCGTCTTTTACTACGGAATGAATTTTCACGCCTTTCATCGGTAGACAGGGAATGACGCCATTAGCCAAATAACGGCGTTAAAAATCTATTCGTATGTTCGTGTTTTTACAACTTAAATTTATAAATGAAAACAAATTTTTTGATCATAGTGTTTTATATCGTTGGAATTCCCCTACGTTTGAACACGAAACACAACATAAAACAATCAATCACGGTGACCCTATTCAAATTTCATAAAAATTGTAAAAATTTTGGGTAAAAATATTTTCTCATTTGCAGATTTTGCGTCTTGAACAACAATATTTTTTTTCTGTCGGTACCTAGCATCAATGCAAATGTAATTTATTCAATTATTATTAAATAAAACAATGTTATGTGTTACTATTAATTGGTTTATTCTTTAAAAATAGAATTTACCTACACTACCAGGTTTCGGGAGTAACGTTCTCCCATCGACTGGTGAAAAGACACTGAATTAGAATACAGATGTTACATTATCCATTTTTTTTGTACACCTTCTTAGTATTCTACCATCACCACTGTCCCAAGATGTGTTTTTTTCTATATTTTTTCTATTACTTCTATGTATCAATATTTATGTTACCATTGTGTCTAGATTCTTAAATATTGCAATTTAATTTTTCTGTATGACATCTGTATTCTAATTTAGTGTCTTTTCACCAGTCGATGGGAGAACGTTACTCCCGAAACCAGGTTGTGTAGGTAAATTCTATTTTTATAGAATAAACCAATTAATAGTAACACATAACATTGTTTTATTTAATCATAATTTATTTTGAAGTGTAACAAAGTGAATGCCGAATCAATCAACAAAATAAAGTAATTTAACTCAATGTAATGTAAAGTATTTCTATGTAATTTAAATTTTCAGTGAATTATTCTAGTGTATTTAGTAAAACTGTAAGTATCTTTCATTTCTCTCTCTGTGCACCCACCGAACCGAACAGAGAGTCGCGGGAGTATCGGCGGCCAATTTGTAATAATATTCTCATTTGTTTACTTACCGCAGCATACTCTCCTGCTTGAGAGTTGTGGCCGAACACGTAGAAGTAGGACTTCGGATTGGCCTTGGAGTGGAAGTTGGCGGTCTGGACCATGGGAGCAGTGACCCGAGCGTCACTCAGAATATCGAGTAGAGAGTCACGGTGAGAGTCGGCAGCCGATTTGCCAGGCTCCACGTCGAAGGAACTGTATCTGAAATTTAAAAAAAAAATATTCTCTAACCAACCAATTGATTAAAAAATTGACTACTACTTCCCTTATCCGCACCCAATGGTACATAGGGCACTGCATTGGTACAATCATAGTGAATGAGTAGTGAATCTTGATCGTTTGTTACATGAAAGCAAGATGATCAGTCTTGCGCGTCAGCACCAGTCCAAGGTACACACATGAAAAAATTGAAGCAGTGAAGAACCTGAATTGAGAGTACAGCAATAGTAAAGTTTTTTTTTGGTTTCCATCAACTCACATAGTATTATAATTAACTCATTAATATATTTATCTAATTATACTGTTTCAGTGTCGCCACCTAAATTTGGTCCAGTCTGGAACCTGATATGAGAACACAGTCGCAGTAAGGCATCCTTTTCAATAATATTAATTTGGTGACTATCTTATCTTTCGTGTGGTCATCAGAGTCAGGTCCGGTCTGTACTCGAACCTAGCTTGAGAGTAGAGCCGCAGTAGAGCATCCTTCTCTCTCTACATTACTAATTAGGTGACTATCTTACTCTTTCAGTGTGGCTACCAGAGCCAGGTCCGGTATGTACTCGAACCTAGCTTGAGAGTAGAGCCGCAACAGGGAATCCTTCTCTCTCTACATTACTAATTAGGTGACTATCTTACTCTTTCAGTGTGGCCACCAGAGCAAGGTCCGGTCTGTACTCGAACCTAGCTTGAGAGTAGAGCCGCAGTAGAGCATCTTTCTCTCTCTCTACATTACTAATTAGGTGACTATCTTACTCTTTCAGTGTGGCTACCAGAGCCAGGTCCGGTATGTACTCGAACCTAGCTTGAGAGTAGAGCCGCAACAGGGAATTCTTCTCTCTCTACATTACTAATTAGGTGACTATCTTACTCTTTCAGTGTGGCTACTAGAGCCAGGTCCGGTCTGTACTCGAACCTAGCTTGAGAGTAGAGGCGCAGTAGGGCATCCTTCTCGCTCTCCAGCATGCCATGAGCCAGGGCCACTGCCCCAAGGAGATGATAACTCTCCAGTTCAGTGCAGCCGTACATCAACTCGTATCTGAAATAAAAAATAATTCGTAATACTTAGGGTGCTATGCACGGAGAAATGTGCAGTAATTAAATGTTTTACGTTATAAAGTACGTATATTTCCGCTTCCGAAATGCACTTTATACGGGACCGAAAACTATGCAGTTTCTTGTTCAGAAAACTCTACAGTCTGTCAAAAGACACGCTAAGAATGCATATTTTTTTAGCCCGATTGTAAGTCATTATCGCATGTTTATACAGAGGAAATTGTAAATAATGTAAATATGTTTTTTACGTATAAATGTTTTGAAAATATCGATATCTACCTAAACGTTAAATTAAAAAACATAAACTGTCAGGTCAGCCAAAAGTCTCGCCAACCATTCAATATTCCATACGGGACAGTTTGCAGACTGCACAAGAAACTGTAAAATTTTCTGTCTTGTGTAAAGTGCGTTTTATACAAAATAAGAGACAATACGATTTTTATAGATGATAACATATATGTAGGTTTCAATTGAATTCAGTAAAAAAAGTTTCTAGTAATAATGCTGTCAAAATCAAATTTGTATGTCTCGTGGTGTAGTAGATAACGCGTTGAATTACCATGCAAGAGTTCTATTCTCGACGGGGTCAATATGAAATACATAAAGATTTTCGTGTGATTTTTCTAATCAAAATATTTCAAATACTGGACTGGCATTGTAACGTTAGACTGATGATATTTCCTTCGTGAATTCACTGCACTTGTGCCAATGCACTGCTCTATACACCATTCATCATACCATATCCACTCCCTATGTGGAGCGTATGGAATCCACAAACTGCCTCCAGGCCAAGCCACCGGCCGCCAGCTCCCGTGCATCCTCCCAAGTCAAGTCCACGTCCCGTAGCTCTGACGCAAACTGCCGACAAATTGTCAACAGTGGACGACCAGGACGCCGAGAACCTGATGCCTTGTAAAATGGCAAGCACGGTTAAGGCTCTCGGGAGGCATACGTAGTATATGGCCTAGCCAGCCGAAACGCCTTCGCCGGATGACAGTAGATACCAAGGGTTGCTGTGTCCGTTGCCTCACCTCTGTGTTCTATGCACCATTAGGCGCGGATAAGAGGGAGTAGACGAGCAAATACTGGTTGGTTTTTTAGTATCATGGCTTTTACTTTTTACTGACTTGGACGCACTCACGTTAATTATAGAAACTCAATGCCGATAAAATAAGTAAAATGGTGTTCAAAAGCTCCAGAAAATGTTTACATTCCCTTCAATGCCGTAAAGGCGTTTTTTATTTAAAACTTTCAACTTAATATTATGAAAAGTCACTACGAGCCGATGAAAAGATTCACTTTTATTTAAAAAGTATTTTCCGTAAATAAAGTACTAGTTTCATAACACTCGCGTCCGTTGCTCCCTGTTTGCATGAAAATAATTTAATGAATTCTCTAGAGGAGTCAGTGAGGAGTATCACTCAGGAATATTGCATTCACGAAAATATTCCGGGAGAGGACATAAAGATGGAGAGAGAAATTCAGAAATGCATTTGAAGATGCGCTTCTAGTTTTAAGAGAATCTGCTCCGTGAAGCTGTATCATAAGCGCTAACAAAATAGATAATGATATCTACGAAGCTTTGCACATTTTTTCCATATAAGTATAAAAAAATGGTTTGTTTACAGAATGTATAACTTGGAATTTTTTATATTGGAATGGATGGATGATAATCTGCAGATTGGATGTTTACTCGGTTTAAACGACTTGGGCATTTTTACACCTGCATCACACCTGTTCTCTTAAGTTTTTATCTCAGAAGCATATTAGGTGTGCTGTGGTCAAAAGATGGTTAATTAACTGTTGTTTTTCACATTAACATTAATTTATACATCGGATATTTATCATAAATGAAATTACTTCTAGCCAATTTTAATTCGCCATTTATTTTATGTTTTTAATTCGCCAATTATTTTATGTTTGCCATCTTGTATTCATTTATTATAAACATTAAAATACGGCCGGACGTAGATTGCACTACCCTATTAAACTGCTTATAATATTATCGTACAAAAATATTTGTACTGTTAAACTTGAATTTACCACTTTTAATCCACGAAATTTAATTGCTTTAATTATCAGGAAAAGAAACGAAAATCCAGTTGAAATTCCTAACAGACTCTTAATCTTTCATTACGAAAATCGTATAATTTACCCGATTGAACTTCGTAAATAATATTTGATTCTGTTAAATAAACTCAGATGGTAATTCTTAATATAAAATATTTTCCCAAAGTCAGTGAGGCAAAATGAAATATTTCTACAATTTAGGTACTGGAAAACAAATTATTACCGCTCAAACAAATTATTAACGTTTTCCCATCGTTTTCTTGCATTTGCGCTGAAATTTGGGCTTTCAGAAATTTCGGTGATAATTGGATACGTCAAAGTTAACTTACAGCGTATTCATTACCATCGCTCATAATAATTGAGATTTTAAATGACAAGAATTAATTTAAGAAGAAAATATTGAGTTTATCAATAATGAATTATTTATTTTTACTCATGAAACTGCAATTTATAGCACTACACTATTTAGGCAAATTAGAAACGACCATTTTTTAGCTTTTTTTTATAATCATTTAAAACATATTTTCATTCACAATTTTAATAAATATGTTTTTGATTAAATAAAAATTTTGTTCAAATGTCTCTATTACTCTAATTGTCCATGCGCTTGGTAGCTGCAAGACAATTGTAATAGAGTCTCTCTAGGTAAATTCAAGCCATCTTTAGTAAATAGTTAGGTTAAAAATATGTATTGTAATCCTGCCCCAATTTTTTAAAAATACTAAACTTTTTCGCAAAATCATTAACCCCAATTACTGATGTCAGATGGAAGCTGGCATTCCAATAGTCCATGCGCTCTGTAGCTGCAAGACAACCTAGATTCTAAACTCTATCTCCTGTCAGTAGAATTAGTATGTCACTTGTATCGCGTTTTTAGTAAAATAGTTTTAATTTAATTTGTACGTGGGTGATGCTGAGTTCCAACCGTCCATGCGCTTTGTAGCTGCAAGACGAATTGGAGTTCAGTACTTTGCCTACGTTTATTTAATATCGTTTCTTAAATAACCGTTGTCTCAGATCCTTTATTCATAAATTGGGAATGGAATTAATTAAGAATACCGAATGTACAGCGCCCTTGAGGTGATTTGTCACACAAATGGCGCTTAATAAATCATCCTAAAATAAATAAATAAATAACGGGAGTTACAATTATTTTTAACCGTGCTTATGATGTACAGGGCTTATATTTCATCCATTGGATTTTCTTGATCATTGACTGTTCTTAATTTATTATTTATATATTGTGTTGGGATCAGGCGGGATATATCTGGTGTAGACCAGGAGCTCAATCACAGATAACTATCGACGTAGTTAAAAACGTGCTAACGCTAACCATTTGACCGATCACAATTTGTATCCAAATGGCTAAAAATAAATAAACTAAAGTTAAACAGTAAAAAAACTAAATTCATGATTATCGGCAATAAACAAACAAAAACAAAAAGTAAAGTAATTATAGACGACGATGTAATTGAGAGAGTTTTTGAAATGAAATATCTAGGAGTAATTATCGACTCAAAACTATCATTTAATAACCATGCAGAGTATATACATAAAAAAATATCTAAAAAAGTGTCTTTACTAGGAAGGTTAAGAAATAAGTTAAATCAGAAAAGTGCCAAAACAATATATGAAACAATAATAGGTCCTCATATTGATTACTGTGCTACAGTATTATTTTTGTGCAACAAAGGTCAAATAGAAAAAATACAGATCCAACAAAATAAAGCAATGAGAATAATTCTGAAGCGTAACAGATATTCAAAAATTAAGAAAATGTTGAAAGATCTTGGTATGATATCCGTGAAGAAAAGATTGATTTAAATACAATGGTGTTTATTCATAAAATGCTAAAGGGTTTATTACCAGATTATTTTATGACAAAGGTTCAGTTTAACCGCAACACCCATGGGTATAACACCAGAATTAAAAATAATTTAAAAACAATCAATAGATCTAAGACATGTACTCAGAACAGCATAATGTACAAAGGATTCAAAATGTATAATGAACTACCGGAGACCGTCAAACAAATAAACGGATTAAAATGAATTCAGAAGCAAGCTAACTAAAATACTAATGCTATAATAAAAATATATATGTAATTTTATTAGCTGTAAGAATTTTGTATTTTTATAGCTAAATAAAAAATGTACAAACAAACAAACAAACAATGAACAAACGTTCATACCACGTTCGCGTTGCCGAGCACCATATATGATAATAAATATCGCGGCTAAACGTCAAACGTCAAATCAAGAAAGTCAACGCGCGTGTCGGATTGTTTATTATGTCGACTGCTTTTCTCAATATTTGGCTTGCCGAACGCCGGCTAAATGAAATACGGCACTCGAGATAGATTAAAAGAAGATATGTGCGAAGAAGATATATCTCGGGAAATGGCTCGCGACTTGATGCGCTCGTTTAATAATCCCGATCGATAACTTTTAACGCGTGTTCCATTGTGATCGCGAAAACGTTAAATATCCATGGTAAGAAATCGTTATCACGTCGCTTATTACCGCGTCGATAGTGATCTGTGATCGAGGAACTAAGGGAACTTCTCCGCGTTACGTTAAACTGTTATTAGACGATTAAATACCTAATAATAGTTGTTCTGATAATTTTATAATCACATAAACGCTGCAAATAAATGGCGCTTCAGCGGGTTTTGAAACGAATAGCCACATTTGTCCTTGGCAAAACAAAGCTCATTAGTGAAGCTTCTAAGGAGAATCTTTTGATGTAGGCTCTAATAAAGTGTCTTCCTTTAGCTTACCCTACAGTTAGTTTGCCAAGAAAGAGCTTTCTGGGTCCATGTTTAATTTGGTCCTGAAATTTATCTTAGTTTCGTACTTGTTCTGCTAATTTAAAACCAGGACTAAAGATAAACTACTTATTTGCTGTCACATTGGAAGAAAGTCGATAAAAATACAAGTTGAACAAACAAACAAATTGTATTTATTTCGTTATTTATATTATCACCATTAACTTTGTAAATCATTGTAAACTTTTAAAATAAAATAAAAATCACTTTGTTTTTTGATTCACTTTTTATTTGAGTTATTACTAACTAGTTTCAGTACCACCGTACCATCATCAGAGCTAATACAAAACTAACAGTAAAATACAATGTTGCATCTAATTAGTGGGGGTGGGGAACTATGGATTGGGGAGGGGCTGAGCTATGGATAGGGGTAGAGAGTTTGAGGGGGGATTCTTGTAGAATTTACAGTGCTTATGACACTGCCATTGGCTGAGTTAAGTGGGCCCACTTTATGTACTACAAACATTCCCCATTCGCTTATTAGTGAATATCACACAGGTAAATTTTTTTATTTTGTATATATTATACGAATCGAGAATCATCCACAAGCGCGTTAAAAGCTCCATCTATGCATTGATATTGAAGATAAGTATTTATTTCTTAATCTGGAATGGAAAATGTTGTAGACATAAAGTGGCCCCGTTAACCCAGCCAATGAAAGGTCATAAGCCCTGTCAACGCTCGAATAACCAATATTCCTGAATTTGAAAAATTGTACCTCATCTCTGTAGGGATATAAAAATGAAATATATATACCTACTCCCCGTCGCTTGGGTGAAATTACAGATTTTCAACAAGTACTTTGAACTCGCCCAAAATGTTGTAATATTTGTAATTTATTTTTGTTTGTCTGAATCTAAAGAAATCCACAGGCAAGGCAATAATTTTTTGTGAGTAAATCTTATGGTGATCTAATCTTATCGTGGTTTAATCAATTACCTTTATTTATACTGTACATAATCAGAACATCCACGTTAAATATAAATATATATAATTATTTGTTATGCTTTAATAAAAATTGATAAATTTATTCCGAAAAATCATTTTGATTTAATTTCAAGTTCTAGACTTCGTGTAGAGTGTAAATACGATAATTAATCTTTGGTACTTCTAAGACGTAGCGTTATTTGATCAAATGAATTTAATTTGTTTGTTATTTGATCTAAAAAGCACTCACGCATTAATAAGCATTTATTGAAAGCTCAAAGGTAAATCAATGTCAAATGAAAATCCTTACATACATAAATTTTATCGCCTTATTCGCTTTATTTTATCTATTTAAAACAAAAAATCAGTGATATATTATATTTTACGTATGTATTCATGATTTCTGATATTAATTGGATTAAGTACATAATTAAAGGCAGTGTGATTTTCGTTATAAATACTTTTAGCTCCTCTGATCGATTTTAATTCTAGATTTTCCGTCAAGTATCTTTTACTGAAATTTTATTCGAGTTTTCAATTAAAACCTTTTCCAGTTAGGAATACTTGGGAAAATTCTTTACTCATAATTTTCTAATCTGCTTTTATGCAATAATTTCTTTCGGTGATGACGGCGGATTCCTACTCAATTATCTCGAAAAGGGTCAAATAAAATAAAAAATTCCACAAAATCGACTCAAAATATTATGTAGATTCACTGGTTTCCCGCTTTGACTTCGAGTTTTGTGACATCCTGTATACGTGAAGCAATAACATTGTATCAAGGTCGAAGCTGACAAGAGATGTACCTACATTTGTACACATATTAAAAATAACATCAGATATTTACAAAATGCAGTACTTACTTGCTAAACAGATTCTTGTACACTCCCATAACTTGTGCGGGTTCGTTGGGTATAAACAGACCCATCTATTATTGGTCCAAAACGGAGTCATGTATTTGGGAGCTAGAACTCGGACTGCCATTATTTCAGATAGCCTAAAACAGAAAAAAAAATCACATGCCTTATTTAAAGTCGTTCGTATGCATTAAGCGATGGTAAATAACAAACATTTTATAGGAAAATTATTAATATAACTAAAGCTGATTGAAGTGTCCGTGTGAAGAGTGAAAATGCTTTTTTTAATAAATGATTTTGACTTCTTATGTTAAAATCAAAAAACGATTTTTTTGGTTCTACGTGATTTTATTATCAAGTTAGTGACAATTGTTTCGCCTTGTAAGGGCATTATCAAACTGTGGCGTTGAAACATTTACATCTTATTTGTGTACAATATTGGCTTATTAGTTACAAGTTTTAAGAATAGAAAGAGGAACATCTGTGGATTTTTACTAAATTCCTGATTTCAGTTGGTCTTTAATCTCTTTTTGGGTGAATTTTATTGCTTTACCTACTCACTAGTCAAGGAATTTTGCTAATTCACAGATGTTATTTTATATTGACAGGTACATATTATTCATTATTTCAGACTGAATTTACAGAATTTAAAGAATTGTAACATCTAAATTAAAGCAACTTAATAGTAATTATATAAATCTAGGTATCAAAGTTTTATTTAAACAAAGTTAGCAGTGGCGAGTAGAAAATGTTAGTTTGTTCATTTATTAGATTAAGATTGGGGTCTTTAATACTTTCAACAAGGCGAAACAATTGTCACTAACTTGATAATAAAAATCACGTAGAAACCAAAAAAATCGTTTTTTTGATTTTAACATAAGATATCATGGAGTTCTACAAAATAAATACCATATCAATCAATAAATGATTTTGAGTTGATGAATTCACAAGTTTGCGTAATGACGACGGAGCCATGAAGAGATTTATATGGGATACTCACATCAAACTTTGGGAAGTTATTCCATCTTCTTCTTATTAATAAATTATTTTTAAAATGGAAAGCACTAGAATTTCAGAAAAGTGATGTACCATACTTGAAAAATACTAACGTGTCGTGTCTGGTTACCTATTGCGTTACTCATTACGTCATCCATAAGGCATCTACGCGTGAACTGGAGAGGGTTGGAGATTAGAGCCTAGTCCGAAGGGGCGCTTTCCGACATCAGAATAAATCTAGATGGAACATGAAGTAGATATGCGACCCCTACCTCTTCTTGCGCAGGCAGTCCCCCAGGTCGTCAGCCGTCAGGGACAGTTAAGGCTCTGCGCGGGCTTGTACCGGTGAACTGGAGGGGGTTGGAGGTTAGGGCCCAGTCCGAGAGGGCGCTTCCCGACATCAGAATAGCGCGGTGGAAACAAGCCTAGAATTGAAATAAAAAATTATTATAAAGTTTGCAATTGCAATTATCACTTTCAAAATTTGGTATAAAAAAAAAATGTTACTTGAAAATTGTAAAGCAACGTTTTTTGGGTATCATGTTAAGTTTGAGTCTTGTGGGGATGAATGTAATGTATTGATTTTATGTTAATTTACTACTACTACTACTACATTCCCTTCTCCGCACCCAATTGGTGCATAAGGCACTACATTGGTACACCAACTGTATTGCATCTTTAAATCATTTATTATGAAGTGTAACAAAGTGAATGCCGAATCAATCAACTAAAAAAAGTATTGAATCTTGATCATTTTATTACATGAAGGTAGAGAGATCTTATTGATTATATTGATTTAGACACATAAAAGCCAGGTCTCTTGTAATTACTCAGAGATTTAATTAAAGTAGTTAATTAACTCATTAAAATTCCAAAGTTATTACGGAATATAATAATATAAGATGTGGAACATTAATTTGCATGACAATTAACGGTTTTTGAATAGTACCTAACAATTTTAGAAATTTATAAAAAAATTGTAAGTTTTCGTATTTTCGATATATATAAAACACGAGATAGATACAATTATACGAAAAACTTTATTTTTGTAAAAAAATACTTTTACTTTTAAAGGTCAAGTGAATTTCATTGTAGGGTGTTTAAATGGTACCATACAATCGAATGGCGTGGTTGAACGACTCTAAATTGATCAAAAAGGAAAGATAATGTTCTAGCACAATGTTCTAAAGAATCTGTTGACATTATAAACTTTTGAAAGTTAGCGAAAAATGCCTACAAGTTGTAATACGTGTAACGGAAAACATAGAAAATGTGTTTTCGTGAGCTCTGAACATGTTTATTTTTTGGTCAAAGAAAGTAAACGACTTAGAAACTTGAACTTCTCTCAAGAAGTGTAATATTTAGCGTGGTATTAGAAGAAGAAGGAAAGTAGACTAAATGCTGTTGAAATGCGATCTCTCAGGCAAATGTGTGGTAAGACTATGTATGATAGGTGTACAAATGTCGAAATTAGACTAGAGTGTAAGGTTGCGATCAGCATTATCGACAAAATTAAGAAAGGGCTTTTTCGTTGGTTTGGTCATGTGGAGCGAATGAGTGATGAAAGAACGGCTAAAAGAAGTTTAAATGTGCCTGGATGTAGAAGCCGCGGAAGGCCGAGAAAGACATGGCATGACCAAGTACGACAAGTAAATTTGGAATAATCGGCGTATGTGCATAAGAAAGATGTATGAATGTAGAGGAAGCAAAAGGGAAGTCTGTCAGGACATAGTGGTATGGCGTTCTATCCTCTTCTGCGTACTCCTCCGGGGAAATGGTGTAGTGGTTAGTTAGTTAGTTATATTATGCTTCATACAAGAAACGAAATTGGTATATTGATACCAAAAAAGTAACGTGTTTTCTATAGTTTGTTTGGGAGAGTTGTTTACCAATTTGTTTTATGTCAAAATACCTTTATATCTTCACAAACGGTTTTTTTTCGGTTGACACAAATCAATGAACCTTATATCTATTATCAACCTACACAATACTCGGTTGTCTTCCTTTTGTTATTTGTTAACGTTTCCAATCCTATTGTAAAATAAACCAAAGTCACATGAAACAATCCTGGAAAAGTTCGGGAGAAGCGAAGTAGATTTAAAATAAGGAAGTCTACCAATTTTTAATTATTAAAATAATCTTCATGAAAAATATTGATTTTTAATATTTATTTTTACATGCCAGGCGTCCTTTTCATATTAATATTTAATGTACTTTGAACTGGCAAGGCGTATGACTGATCATCTTACTTCATGCAATAAAAATATACATATACACTGCGCTTGGTATACCGATGCAGTGCCCCATGCACCATTTTGTTTGGATATAGGAAAGAAGTAGTAGTAGTAATAAAATTCATAAAAAAATTATTTCAAATACGTCCATAGTTTAATCAAGTGTGTGAGGGGAAGAAATAAATAAAATTATTGCTGAATTAATTTATTATAAATTATAAACAACATTTTGAGAATTCGGTAAGAATCTCACTTGCAATCATGAAGGTTTCTGCTAAAATGCTTAGCAATTTTCTCTATGGATGACAGAGAGTGTTCACTTGTGAGTATTGGCAGAATATATTGGCAGATATGGATATCAAATACTAGGTGAAATGGGGAATGTTGTAATACATCAAATGGCCACTTAAACCCAGCCAATGACAGGTCATAAGCCCTATAAACGCCTAATTATCCAAAATCCCTTCAAAACTTCTCGTCTCTGTTGAGATGTCAAATTGTATTATAAATTACATTATCATCTAGATTAGTTGGAATATCTTCTGCTCTCCTATTTTACGAGGTATCAGGTTCTCGGGTGGCGTCCTGGACGTCCACTGTTTTGATAATACGTCGGCAAGTTTGCGTCAAAACTGCGGGACGTGAATCTGACTCGGGAGGATGCACGCCGATGCGGCCGATCGAATGGATATGGAATGTAATGAATGAAATGGCCGATATGGTGTAGATCAGTAAATAAACAAACAAATAACCATGAAAATATGAATGCCTCAAAATTTAGTTTTGGGTACTACTGGAATACCTCGCTCTTGGTAAAAGTTCGGGAGAAGCGAAGTAGATTTTCAATTCGTTGGCGGGCGATAAAACTAGGAAAATGTATTTTTATTACCGGATCTCAACCATTGTGATGGGTTCTTTCACGTCAAATATCTTTCCTTTCCTTTATTTTCCCTCTTTGACGAATGTCTGTAGTTCTTTAAGGAATCTTTCACTCAATTTCAATTTTTCCAAAATATTAGGATATTTCCGATACAAATCGCATTACGAGCATTGTTACTCTTTCTTGATCTACTTTAGACTACTACTACTTTCCTATATCCGCACCCAATGGTGCATAGGGCACTGCATTGGTTCATAAAGCTCATTGGACAAGCAAGATTATCGGTGTAACGCTTCAGTGCTAGTCCTAGATATTTTAATTGAAACATTACTGTGCAAAAATACATGTTGTATAATGTGTGTTATATTTTGTTTTAAAACATAAAGATGGTTAAAGATAAAGAACTTATTACCATAGGTGCATAGGATACTGCATTAGAATACCATAATATACCGTGTATCTCAATTGAAGTGCAGTAGAAAAACAAACATTAAAAAAATAATTAAACTTTTGAATATTATGTCTGTAGACCAAAGAATTGAATTTAATGTTGCTAATGAAATTAACAAAATTTTTTAAGGGATAATTCCAAGATATTTGCAAAACAAATTAAAAAAACAATGTCTTTTTTCATAAATATGCAACAAGAGGTTAAAAAAATATAAGATTAGGAAAGAAAAGGAAAGCTATGTTACAGAATTGTTTAATGTATAAGGGCATTAAAATGTATGAGGAAATTCCAGATAAAATAAGAAATGAACAATATATAAAGTTATTAAGGGTTAAATGTAAAAAATATATGTGTGAAAAATATAAGGGTAGGTATTATATACATATTGTAGCTAAATTTAAAAATGTATATTAGTAGGATAAGAATAGTTAGGAAAACAAAATGATGAAGTGTAATGTAATAATATTAGTCTATGTAAAAATTATATTGTACTAAATAAATATAATAATAAAAAATAAAAAATGATTTTAATATCATAAAAGCAAAATGATCAGACCTACCCAACAAAACCATTACAAGATATTAGCTCATAAAATATTTTTATGTGAAAACCACATTTACCTAAATAATATTTCATTTCGACTTCCATCGGGAAATGTGCAACCTCACGCGTGGACAAAACGCCTGGCCAAAATAAACTCACTAACTAACTAACCATCACGCCATTTCCCCGAAGGGGTAGGTAGAGAGGATAGAATGACACACCACTCTGTCCTGGCACACTCCCCTTGCTTCCACCACATTCATACATCTTCTCATGCACGCACGTCGATTATTCCAAGTTTCACATGACCAATTTCTAGTTTTGGTTGTACTTGATCATGCCATGTCTTTCTTGGCCTTCTTCGACTTCTACATCCAGACGCATTTGTATCGTTAATCGTTTTAGCCATTCATTCGTTTCACATGACCGAACCATAAATTTTAAAAGATATTTCTTAATTTTTGTCGATAATGCTGCTTTAACTGCTGGTTTTTCCGCACATACGCCTTAGAGATCGCATTTAACAACATTAAGGTTGGTACCAGAGCTCCATAACGAACTGGTATACAATTAAGCCTTACGCTAAATGCTTTGCTAATGAACGTCTAAAACCTGGACAAACAAATGTGGTCTAGTGTTAGATTCGAGGATTCCTGATAAGATTTTTTAGGTTCGAATCCCACTTCGACATAACTTGTTTTTTGCATTCTGGCACAGTTATTTTCCGACTATTTGAAATTTGAAAGCAGCCCCAAAATCGAAATATTTGAGTATTGATATACACTATAATATTTCTTCTGATTAAGAACTGTTTGAGAATAAGAAATGTATATTTTTTAAATAAAAAAAAAATGTTTTTAACAATGGTTAAGATACATAGAAGAAATTTTTTCATTTAAATGTTATTTTTGTCCACTTAAAATGTTGTTTGCTAGAATGTTTGCGAAACCAGCTCTTGGAAGTTATAAAATAAAGTTCGCTGTCTTCTGTATATACCAGTACATTATGTCTGTATTTTTTATTTTCTCCGTCTCCCTAAATTGTACATTGAATATATATTTTGTTTTACTTCTGAGAGGGGTGGGAAAGTTTAAGGACTAGAAACTAAAGCTCAAGTTGTTCCACAATATGTCCCGATACTGTCAATATTTTTTTAACTTTCCTGAAACTTCAGACATCCTTGGTCGTAAATTCGTTTATTTTTTTAGCAGGACGTTTCGAAAAACAGGTTAGATATTGAGGAATTCTAGTGGTAACCAGAATAAAGTTTTCAAAATTTTATCATGTCATCATCATTTCAGCCCGTTGAGGTCCATTGCTGGAGATAGGCCTACCCCTGCCGTCTCCACTCCTCTCGATCCTGCGCCGCCCCCATCCACTGTCTTCATGTACATGTGACAAAAATTTACGTGTATTACATAACTAACTAACCAAGTGGTAATGAAAGCCCCACCCTTTCCCTAGACTGCTTTAAAGACTATTGTGTTTTTTTTCAGTCCAGCCAACTCTACCGATTTTTTCAACAAGCTAAACCGCGATTTTAAGATTTTAAGATTTACGATTTACGTTATGTACGCGAACAAATGCTTTCATTGTACCCCTACCACCGTCTCGGCTTACGTATTATAATTGTCATTGTTTCCATCACCCAAACCAACCGGAGTCGGGCCCAAATTAACAGTGGTTGTGATGTTAGTTTCTACCCCAGATCATTATTTATTAGTAATTACAACCACGCGTGTGGAGACCGGTATCCCGCTCGCCAGGCCCCCCATCCCAGACATCCACCCGTGCATCCGCGGTCAAGGTCTCAATGGAGGGGGGATTAGGGAAAAGAGGGGAGGGGACAAAGAACGCATGTGTGCATCTCACTCTATCATCCTATCATCCTATCTGGCAGACACTATTTCATACGTCCCCTGCCGTACCTTATCACAATACCCATCCAAAGACCATCCTATCCTTACAAAAGACACCAAGTGGTATGCAGAGAGGATAAAACGCCTCACCACTCTGTCCTGGCACACTTCCCTTGCATTCCTACACGTTCGTACATCTTCTCGTGCATGCACGCTGATTATTCCGACTTTTCACATGACCACTTTCTAGTATGTATTTGTTGTACTCATGTCGAGGTTTTCTCGGCCTTCTTCGACTTCTATATCCAGACACACTTGCATCATAAATCCTTCAAGCCGTTCTTAAGTCATTTATTCACTCCACGTAATCACATTAAAATTAAAATTAATAAATGAAAAATAATGTCGAAATCCTAATTGTTCTCAAACGTGGGTATAAAACTATTTGATTCAATGCGATACAAAACCCAGATAATTAAACTTCAATGTGTGCGGAACATTATATTAGTTGCAAAATTTTAACTTAAAACGTTTCAAAAGGGTACTTCCTTGTACCAGTATTTTCAGTACCGTGAGTTAATAATTAAAAATGTTTTTCTTTCATTATATTTAGACAAAAATTCACTGCTTTAAATAGAAAATTATTTTTTTTCCTTATAAAACAAGGAAAAACTTTGAAAATTATTCGATTGAAAAAATTATTCATCAAGTTAATATTATTACAATATTTTGGGCATACACAAATCTGGATTTATCCCAAGACGGGAGTGGGTATATATTTCATTTTATATCCCTACAGAATGAGGTAGAATGATTCTCGATTCGTAACATATTTACAAAATCAAAAATGTTACCTGGTGTAATAAGCGGAATGGGGAATGTTGTACATAAAGTGGCCACTTAACCCATAAGCCCTGTAAACGCTCGAATATCCATATTCCTGAATTTGAAAGAATTCTACCTCATCTCTGTAGGGATATAAAATTAATATTATTAATTTACAATTATACGAACATTAAATTATACGTACTTGTAAGTTATTCTAAATGAGGTTTGTACTTTTAGTAAAAAAAACCTGGTTGTTTGTTTATAATAGCGTTAACGTAAATCTGTGTGTACTTACATACCAGCATCATGGAAAATGTTTTGTTTTTTTATTCTTGTATGTGTATTCTACATAAAAATACACTTTAGTTCAGAACATCTCTGAAAATTTACCCTAGCATGAAAACGGCTAAAATTTCTGTAATCTTGTAGAAACGATGTTTTGTTTTCCTATTTTCATGAAACTGAAATAATTTCCTAGCTAAAGCTCAAAGCTCACAAAGAACGGGATAAAATTGAGATATGTAACATCGTAAGCTCGTTAGGATAATATAAAATTAGCATGTAAATTGCTGGCAATTCAGTTGCGTACGTCCGTCCATTTATATGAGCAATCGTGGCAAGAGCATTGTATCTGCTATCGGAGACGCTTTCAGTTTTCAGTTATGAAAACTGGCAGCTTAATATTCACAAAAGGCTTTTATTGTTCAAGTTATTTATGTTTAAAAAATAACAAGATAATAAATAAAACAAAAGAAAATATTCATCAACCTGAATAAGGACGCAAAACAAAAATAATAAGATAAGTTAATCGTGAGGATATATTTATGTTTTTTTTTTTAAATACGTACAAACTAAAAGGTTGAGCTTTTTTTTACAATCTGTTATAATTTTGGTAGCATTTAAGCTGTGCATACTGTAGGTAAAAAAAAGAAACAATAATTACGAAAATATGTTACTATTTATTTAAAGCATTTAAACAGTGAACGCAGTAGGTATTGAAGAATAGGAAGAGGGGATATAACGCCAGATTTACAGATTCAGATTGTTATTTGATTAGAATTTAAGTGTTTTCTTTTAAAAAATTGTTATTTTACATTATTTAAGGTTGTTAACATAAAACAATATTGAATTTACGTGGGAGAGAGCTGGCTGGTGATAGGGTCTCCCGGAGGGAACGTGTTGAAAGAAGAAAAAGAAGAAGGTAAGAAGATCAGTCTTACGCTTCAGAACCATTCCAAGGTATAACACATTAAATGTTGATATGAAAATCACGATTTTAGAACTAGCATAATGTAATATTTATATAGGTAAATAATACTGAAAAGACAACATTTTGGGCGTGTTCAAATACTTGTACACAAATTTGGATTTATCTCAAGACGGGAGCAGGTATATATTTCATTTTTTATCCCTACAGAGATGAATTTTAAAGAATTTTACCTCATCTCTGTAGGGATATAAAATAGAATACTGGAAAGTTTGAGTACTAATTTGAGCGTTTAAAAATTACAATGAGGAAATCCACTGCTACCCGGAATTGAATTTCAAAAATGCTTTCGCGTAGACGCGAATATTTAAAAAATTTGAAGTCGGATGAAATATCTCAATAATTTACCCAAAAATAAATAAAAAATGTTGAAAATAGCATTCATTTCAAAATCTTAAACAATGACGTCACTCCTTGTATCTAAGTGTAGTGTTTTCCGTTTCCGTTTTTAAAGATGGCCGCCATTCACTCTCCCTAGAACAGCTGTTGATAGTTTAACTGACAGTTGGCTGGAGAAATCGTTTGCATAGATTTTTTGACAGTTTTGTTATTGGCTGGAGAAATATTTTAGCCGTGGCATAACGTTAGCCGCCCGTTTTTATGACGTCACTCCCTGCAAAAAAATGACGCACTTAGTACATAGTAGTATTTGCGCGCGGTATTTTGAAATGTGCTACTTTATAAAATCGTATCTTCATTAATAACTTATAAAAAAATATTAAATATATTTTTTTTGCTTAGTTAAATAGTACGTTTATACTATCCCAATGCATAGATCCTGAATTTTTCCCCTCGCTTCACTCCCTTCACCGTCCCTTGTCCTGGTACCTGGTCAATGAAGGAATGTTATTATACTGAATGTGCTTCTACACATTGTAGCTAAGATTTTACGAAAGAATACGTGATCTAGGTTATGAAATTGCATGAAAAACCGATGAATAAACTCGATTCCATCGAAGTCTTTACGTATTCGGAGAGCAGGTAGGGTTGCAAGTTCCCAGTCCATTACGTTGCTGTAAAACGTTGGTAAGTTCGTGCAGTAACGACTATTCTCGCCATTTCACAGCTCAATATTGATGCAACTTGAATTCCAGATCAGCCTTGCAGTTGGCCGCTTGCCGTACTGTTGAACATAATGTTTATGGATCAGTTTTACATTATTTCAGGTAAAGGAGCTTTTAACGGCGCGAGAGAGTTTCAAAATCAATTTTCAGGTCAAGCTTTCGACTAGATCAACTTGCATAACTCCAGGAGCAAGCCAAAGAAAACGTTCTCTGAAATCATTGTTTAACGCTCTCTAAAATGCCTATGGAATGTTTTACTTTAAAGCTCGGTTATGAAAAAATTGTAAAATTGTTGTTTCACCAGAATTTTAATTTTATTTATTAAAACACGAGAATGTTTTGACCTTAGAATATACATATTTTACTCTCTAAGGTTTTGACTTATTTATGTATTTAATATTATGCTTTTTGCTTCGGCCTGCGCAACGACTTTTTTGTTTAGTTTTTTTTTTGTGTATTTCACTATCAAATTTTAACGGAATTGACACTTTCTTTTAGTAATAAAATAATGGTAGGTATTTAGATAGACATTTTTTAATAATATTGCTACTGTTTTGTAAATTTCAATAGTGAATATTCCGTAAACTTTATATATAAATAACAAGGAATTTACTAACCTAAGAGGAGCAGGTAAGAGGATATAATGCCACACCACACTGACCTGGCACGTTTCCCATGTACGCACGTCGATTATTCTGACTTTCACAATTACCACTTTCAAGTATTATTTTACTTGATCATGCAATGTCTTTCTCGGTTTTTCTCGACTTCTACATCCAGGCACATTTGCATGGATAAACTTTTTAGCCGTTCTTTCATCATTCATTCGCTCCACGTGATCGAATCATCGTAAATTCAACACTCTGTTCTAATTACGACGCAAGTTCACCTCTTAACACACATTTGCCTGAGAGATCGCATTTCAACAGCATTCAGTATACTTCGCTTCCATAAACAGATGCTGGTGGCAGAGCTTCATTATGAACTGCTAATTTAGCCTCTATCGATAAACACTTATTTATACATAGTACCATTAAAAATACATCAGTACGTTGCGAATCCTTTCACTCACCAATTCTATTTAATGATAATAATTATACTCGTATATCTGAACTGGTGAAAATGATATGATTATTGGTGCACGTTTTATCGATAACGCCTTGGGGAAAATCACATTATATCGCAAAATCGTGAATTCGAAGCACGGTGTTGATGTATTTACGATTTAGTTTTCAATTATCTATAGTCCCTTTTCAATAAATCATTATTTACATCGAATTTATCTTACTGTAATCTCATGCTCATAAAATTATCGACTACTTAAATAAAACTAATGCTTAACATTATATTGGTATAGAGGTAAAATTTAGTTTTTGATATACACTTATACCTTTATTTTTCAATTGATAGAAAAGATTGTTCGAAAGAGTATTTGCATTCCGTAATGGAAAAATCACCTAGATTCCTATTCTTATTTGTGAAAAATCGCAATAAAATAAATATTTCAAATCACATTGAACCCGTTGGAAGTCGAGCCCGCAACCTCATGCATGGCAGCTCAACGCGCAACCATCAGCGTTAAATCCAAAACATTGTTGAAGAGGAAGAATTTTCAAATATTAATTTAAATTTGATTTCTGATTTATAAACTATATTAATTGAAAGCACTCAATTTTCCGCCTGATCATCAAACTAAAAGGTTGTTATGAATACATAGGATTCCAAACAAGCAAATTGAATTAACGTTTGATAGCAAAGCCATTATATACTCGTATAATAATAACGGAAATCACGATATATACCGATTTTAATTTTAATCTAGTTGCAGTGGTTTATACAATAAGTACCTACGTTTAACTAAACTGCAGCAAATTCCGCCTATAATTTTCCACCGCACAAGCTCATTTAGCACGACTTTTCAAATTCTCGAAACAAAATATTTTCAATACTTTCAGTAAAAATTGCAATATGTAATGAACGAACTTTTGACACCAACCCTAATTTCACATAATTATTTAAAAATTGAGGCATGGAAGAAGAATATAAACAGATTGAATGCTGTTGAAATTATCTATCATTGTCCATCAGGCGAATGTTTGGTAATACTGTGTACGATAGACGTGAAATTCCGAAATAAAAACAGGATGGATGGCTGATAGGTATTTATAAGCATTATCGAGAAAATCAAGAAAGGGCTTTTACGATTTTTCGGTCACATGGAACGAATGAATGATAAAAGACAGGAAAAAAAGGTGAAATGTGAGTAGATCTGGGTGCAAAAGTACAGAAAGGCTGACGAAGACATAACTATGGTATGATCAAGCACAACAAGTTTTTTCAAGTGGAAGTGTGAAAAGCCGGAAGAGTTACGAATACCGAAGAGCAAAAAAAGTATGCCAAGGTAGAGTGGTGTGGCATTCTGGCATTCCATTTTCTCTGCCTACCCCTTCAGAAAAAGGTACCGTGGTTAGTTAGAAGAAATAAGATAAATCCTTCCCCCTCCAAGTTAAGAATACACTCCAAGTCTAAATTCCAGGTGACGTAATACCATTTTCCAGAAAAACCATCGTGGCGTCACATAAATATGTACATACTCCTACTAGGCATCTGGATTTACTGGAGTAAGACCTCTAAGGCCGTTACATAGACAATAAGTTGGCCGATAGGATAAGCTGGGCGAAAGTGATTGCTGAGAGCAGAAAACTTCAGATCGATCAAAGTGGGATGTCATCGTTAAGAAGGTTAAAGCTATTCATTAGCTATATGGCTAACTATGGGTCCAACGCCTTGCAGAGTACCAGCTTACACAGCGTAAATTGTGCAACTGTGGAGCATGTTGGTGAACTGAATGTGAGTACATACTGAGTCGAACAGTCCGATATGCGTCTAGGCGTGACTAGACGTAAGTAAGTAAGTAAGCATTCCTCCTACCATTGGCAACTGGCGAGACCATGAGGAAGTTGGCGCAAGCAGCTCCAGTTCCATGACCAGCCAGGGTGACGGCCCCAGGATCGCCATTAAAGGCGGCAATGTTGTCCTTCACCCACTGCAGGGCAGCTACCTGGTCCAGCAGACCGAAGTTGCCTATCGTGTGCTCTGATATACTCGGCTTCATGAAGCCTGAAAACAAGGAAAAAAGTTAACATGACAATTATTATTTTTAAAAACTAAAAAAGAGTAGACACACGTAAGGCCAAGTCCATGTTAAGAGTCATGGAGATGGAAATTTTAAAGTCTATCGCCAGAAAAACTCTGAAGGACGGGATAAGGGACTCATGATTTGGAGCAATTCGCGAATGTTGTTGTTGATAGGGAGAAGAGAAAGAAGAAGAAAATGGTGTGTGTGCTAGTTTCTTCTTCTTTTTTTGGAGAAAACGATTAATACTTACCACCTCAACTGCCATCTGGACGAGCCTTAACAATGCTTGCCTATTTTATCGGTGTCCTGTACATCCGTTGTAGACAATCCGTTGGCTGTTTGCGTCAGAGCTCCGGAAAGTGGACCTGACTTAGGAAGATGCATGGAAACTGGCAGCCAATAACTTGGCCTGGAGGCAGTTTTTGAAATCAATATCCTTGTGGGAACCATTCATCTAAAGTGCAAATATAATTTAGCTGCGTCAGTTATTACTACACGAGTAGGTAGTTCCTAGAAAATCATCAGCTGGCACTGCAATTCACACGGGCAGTATGGCTTTGCACACGAATGTTTACCCCCACCATACAACTCTAATAACAAAGGACTACTGTCTTATAAATACCCGTACCGAGGGTCAGAACAGGAGTGCAACACAACCATCTTATACCATCTACGCAGTTACTCTCTTCAGTCGGAGAATCGCCAGTCCACGTCAGCAGCCAAGACGCAGTGTCTTGCCTGACGTAGACGACGCCGTCATGGAAGTCTCGGACCACGCTCTGGATACATCCTCCCGGTACCAGCAACGGAAGCCCGACCCGCATCGTCTGCTCTCCTCGTTGCTCCTCTACCAACATTGTTCCAGCCGCCGACTTCGCTCCATCTCTACGGAACTGCCACGCACTCAATATCCGACACGCAATACTCATCCTGGTTAATTGAATAAACGAATACAACATAACCGGCGCGCCGGAGTTTCCACTTACCCTCCACTGGTAAAACGGGGACTCCTCTATCTCCAAACCCCTTTATCCTCCACATAGGGATCGGATTTGGCATAATGATGATTATGTATTATTTGAAATAATTTTCGCTGTCTTACCAAGGATTCCCAGTCTGAAATTTATAGTGACAACGATGATTTGTCCATACGCTGCCAGGACAGTTCCGTCGTAAGGATTCCCTGAGTTCCACTCGAAGGATTCTCCGTGTATGAAGATCAGCACAGGGTACTTCTTGGTATTCCCGTAAGGTGAGTAGCTTTCTGAAACAATGGTGAAAACAATTTTATTTATTGACTGCCAGATGGCCAATAACATATGGAAACAGCATCACAAGCTCAAAATAGTTGCCCAGAATATGGCCATATTCAGTTTTAATTGAGTTTTAAATAGAAAAGAAAAATTGATGGAAATTAAGCTTACAATTTATATATACGTATGTTTGTATGTAAAAAATATTTCAATTAGGTATTTGTAAAAAAAAAAATGTTTTTGATAACACAATTTTTATACATGCAAATAAGCCAAAATGATTTAGTTAGAGAAAGTGAGAGCTTGCAATTAAATTTATATTTACATATGTGCAACATAAGCATTAGGTACTATTCTTTCAAATACTTGTTTCCTAATTCTTTCTGTCTTTAGAAATTTACTTCGTCCGTTGTGCTTTGTACTTAATTTTAATACTGACATGTATTTTGTATTGTACTATTAGTGTAAATTTATTACACGTAGCTCTGTGTGTGCAACATATTTAAATATAAATAAATAAATATAAGTTCACTAATAATAATAGGTTCACTTAGTAACTCTAAGCCCCCTAAAAAATGTTTCCTTGTTGTCAAAACAAATTTGATTTATACGCCTTTTTGGTTTAATTACTGGTATATTTTATGGCTTAGTGAAAATCTACATACGATACACTGTGTGCATATTCATAAAATATTTAAAAACAGTACCTTCTATTGCAATCATTATAAACTTAAAACGTTAGTGCATTCTTTTATTTATAGTTTATTTTTCTTCTACCTTTGACTCCTCTCGATCGTATCGTCTCTCTTTATAAATTTGAATCACGAACGGTCGTTCCAAATACAAACGTGACCCGCATATTTGATTGGCTGTCGGAATCAATCGCTCTGCCAACCAGAGATTTATTATTTGAATTTGTTTTTTTCAAAATTCGAAGCAATAAAGAAATGACACTGAATTCCGTTGATTAAATTTGAATGCAAATTTTATTTAGATTTTTTTATTTCACACAGCAACGCGTATTTTATTGAAATCTTGGTTAGGTGTATAAATAATAAATAGATTCATTTTCTGACTAGGCTTATATGATTTTTGTTGGTATTTTAAAAAAATACATTATTTTTTTTCAATTTGTGTTTTAAAAAAAATATTTGTCATGTTTATAGGTGGCGATTATAAACAAAAATTATGTGCAACCATAATATATGTAGGGACATATAATTTTTAAAGGTATATACAAATTATGTACTGTAGTAAGAACCGGGTTGTGGTCATATAATTTTTAGAATAGGTAATATCCAGCACAATTGTTTCTGCTTTCTGACACAGTTATTTACAAACCTATTTTATTTTTGAGTATATACAAACTCAAATGTTTCTTTTATTATATTTGAGAAAAAAAACATATTTTTTATCATCATCATCATCAAAATTTGAGAACATATCATCATCATCACATTCCATATCCACTCCCTATTTGGAGCATATGGAATCCACAAATTACTTTCAAGCCAAGCAATTGGCTGCCAGCTCCTGTTCCCCCTTCCCAAATCAGGTCTACATCCAGTAGTTCTGACGTAAGCAGCAGATGGGTTGAGAGTAAATAGATTCCAAAAATTAACACAGAGCTAAGCAATTTCAAACTTTGCCAGAAGTCTCAATTCGTACTGGTAAAAAAAAACAAAAATACGTCCATATTTCTAGTTCAATCATAAAATATGTATTTTATTCAAAACACGGTAGGTATGAAAATGTGTAAAAACAAGAAAAAATGAATACCTAATATAAAAAAACCTAAGTAGGTTTACCTACCCTTTCAGATAAGGCATGATAAATTTAAAAAATCGAGTGGTTTTTCTCAATTGAAGGATATTGTGTAAAGCCTTCGAACGGAAAAGGGTACGTACATACAAAATCAATTGGTAAAATAAACTTTGACATCCAAAAAAGCTAAAAGCTCTTTCATAAATCCGGTTTCTACTAGCCGTTTTCCTTACAGGAGCTTCGTAACATTTTTATCTATCAAAAATTGAATACTTCAATAGAAATAAGAAACTTTTTTTGAAAAGGGTTCTACAAAGTAATAAGTCGCTATTTAATACAAACCTCGAAAAAATTTTATTTATCCAACAGCATTTTGAGTGTTTCCCAATCTTGTGGGTTTCAATTAAACGATTGACATAAAATATTGGATTGTAATATACGTGGTGGAAAATATGAGAACCAACTACCTGATGCATTCGCCCATCAATCGCATCCATAGACTTGGGAATGAGTATGCTGAGGTGTGCGATGTGTTTGGTGTTGGTTCCGTGTTTTCTTACAAGGTTTTACTTTTGAACTGTTTTTTTGAGCAGCTACAAAACATAATATGTTACTGACAAAAATAAAATTCGTGGTATATCATAGGTATACATACTTGGTAAATTTATTTGAAGAATTTTTGCATTTTGTTTTATTGCGTATATTTGGTGGTTGAATTTGCTTTCTGCTCGTATTGTTATTATTTCTTTTAGAAATTTCTTAAAATTAAAATTTTTGTAATGGGTTGAAAACTCCTGTCAATACTTTTATTTTTACAGTGTAAACAGATAATATATTTCACTATATTTATATATATTCTTGTCTATTCGTTTGAAGCGTACTTCGATATATTATTTATACCAATGTAAAAAAAAAATTGTTTACAATTTTAGCACAAGACTCTTTATTCTTTATTTATATTTAATTTTATGTATCGCTGTTTTAAAGGGTTTTTTTTTTGTAAAAGGCATGTGCCGTATTGTTTCATGTATTTTGTCAAATTAATACTATCGATAAATAAAACAAAATTTAAAAATAGAATTATTATGAATTTGTGCAATTTTACTTAATCTGAAGAAAATACTAATGAAAGCTTTGATGGGAAGATAAATAAAAAATTCAAGCTCAGATTTAAAAGTCACGTTGCACATTCGACTCCAAATATGATGTAGATTCATCCGTTTTCGGATTGTACTACGAGTTTTGTTACTCCATGTACATGGCATCCATTGCGGAAATTTCTTAGATATTTTAAATCCAAATCCATATTCCCTTCCAGACTTCTCGTCTCTGTTGGGATGTCAGTAAAAATCTCTATCTGAATATACAGAAATTGAGAGTCATAAATCTATTTCATGATTTACTAAAGGATGCTGAAATTAACTAACTAACTAACGATCACGCCATTTTCCTAAGGGGTAGGCACAGAGAATAGAGCGCCACAACATTTCTCTTGGTATACTTCTCTTGTTACCTCCACATTCATACATTTTCTCATGCACGCACGTCGATTATTCCGACTTCTCACATGGCCACTTTCAATCACTTGTTTCACTTGATCATGCTTTGTCTTTCTCGGCCTTTCTCGACTTGTACATCCAGGCACACATTTGGATCATAGATTAATTTAACCATTCTTTCATCTTCCATTCGCTCTACATGATCGAACCATTGTAAGAGACCTTTCTTAATATTGCCGATAATTCTGCTCTAATTAATTGTACATTTTCCAAAAACAAATATTTAAGAAAACCGCAACGAACGATATGACTTTCTCTTAAACCTTTTCTGTTATATGGGTATTTTCATATCCCTTCTGGTTAAATCCAGCTTACGAGATGTTTTTATTACGATCCATATCTCACTGTTGCTGTAACATACCGTGTTGTCATTCGTCAGCGTAAATTGCATCTGCCATTCTTGTGCCTCGGAATGTATTACTGTGTGCTTACTTGTGCCCCGTGAAGGGAAAACTGTGCTAGAAAATAATCATCATGTTTGGTATTTTACTTTAAAAAGTTATACCATAAACAGCATTTTGAGTGTGTCCAAATCCGTGTAAACAAAAACTGGATTTCACCCATTACGGGCTTACATCAAATAACAATTGACATCTCAACAAAGACTAGAAGTTTAGAAGTAAATAGACCTATATAATATATAATTGAATTTAAAGACACCTAACCAGGGCCCAAAATAGCAGACTTCTGAGTTTTGAAAATAGGTGTCTTAGAAGAATATTAGGTGTGCGGTGGTTTGACTTTGTTAGGAACACAGAAGTGAGGTACGGACACATAAACCCTTGGTATCTACTGTCATCCGGCGAGGGCGTTTCGGCTGGCTAGGCCATATACTACGTATGCCTCCCGAGAGCCTTAACCACGCTTGCCTATTTTACAAGGCATCAGGTTCTCGGCGTCCTGGTCGTCCACTGTTGACAATTCGTCGGCAGTTTGCGTCAGAGCTGCGGGACGTGGACTTGACTTGGGTGGATGCATGAATGCTGGCGGCCAATCGCTTGGCCTGGAGGCAAGTTTGTGGATTCCATATGCTCCACATAGGGAGCGGACATGGTATGATGATGATGATGATGAATTTTAAGAATATGTATTTCTTCACCCGCAACTAAAGTTACATAGGGGCACTGCATTGTTACACCAAATATTGACCCCGTCAGGAATCGAACCTGCAAGCTCATGCATGGTCAACCTATTCGCTTACCCCGACAGGGCAGGGATCACCAATATAAAATACACATGAAGATATGTTGGTGATCCCTGCTCAGGAGCCGAACCCGCTACTCCATGAATGGTAACCCAACTCATTAACCGCAGAGGCGGGCAACAGTTCTAGTTTGATACAAAATAATTTAAAGTACCTACTTTTCTCCAATTTCTAATTCAGCATTTGTAAACAGTTTTCCCAAATGAGCTTTAAATTATTTAAGCGCTAATTCGGCCATTCGAGTGAAACTAAGAGCTTTGCATTAGCGTGTTTACTTCAAATGGAATTGCTTTAAGCATTATTTTTAATTTTTAAAGATATATTTTACCTTGTGAACCGAATCAAGCAGAGGGGATTAACCGAATGAAGCAGAAACCGGACGAAAGATGCGGAAACTGTAATTAAGCAAGTTAGCATTTCAGAAGATTTCATTCGCCCATTTATTTTTGCTTCTCTATCGAAAATAACAAAGTAAAATCAGCCTCACCTTTTTTTATAGTAACCGGTTAATCAAGACAATCCTTTATAAAATTAACCCACTAACCATCACGCCATTTCCCCGAAAGAATAGGCAGATAGTATAGAATCCACACATCACTCTGTCCTGGCACACTTCCCTTGCTTCCTAAACATTCATACATCTTCTCATGCACGTCGATTATATCCAACTTTTTACTTGCCCACTTTCATGTCTTTCTTAGCCTTCCTCGACTTCTACACCAATCCACGCTCGCATTGCAAATCTTTTTAGCCGTACTCTCACATTTTTAGTTAGTTAAAATATTTCATATAAAACAAACCCATCAAATGATCTTTATATTGTATTCTGTCCTATTGTAATAGAAATGGTCTGTTTTCAATAATTTTGCAGCCTATTAATTAAGTTTATTTTGCAAACCCCTTTGGAATCATCCAATCGTTTTCAATTAATTTCTATGAAATAACCACAAGTTGCGAGGGTATAGTAAATGTATAATGGACAAAGCTACGTCTACTACCTATAAATACTATTTCAGTGATACTACACCAAAAATTAATGAAAAATAATATGCCTGATAAATGGATTCAGTAACAATTAAAACAAAACAAAGTACTGAACTTATAGCCAGAATGACGGATGATAGGTGGACAAAACGTGTTCTCAGATATTATTGATATCCAACAGAGACAGAGAAACTCTGGAAACGAATGTGGGTTATTTAAGCGTTAACAGGGCTTATGACCTGTCATTGGCTGGGTTAAGTGGCCACTTGACGTACTACAACATTCCCCATTCCGCCCATTATCTGATAACCATATTTATGACAAATTTTGGAACTACTCTTTATATTGAAATCGTCTTCGTCATTCCGCTTTTACAGAATTGTTCTATGCTGGTGTCATCTGTTGAGAAGATTGCAAAGCATTTTTTTGGCAATCATCTTTTATTATTCTACAAGTATTTGTATTCATTTCAAAAAATGTTGTTTAAAACGTGTTCTGTTCGTTCGATACCTCTAGGACGTCCACCAATGACACGAGTGGACGATATAAGAAGTTTGCTGGAAGACGATAGATGGGAACGGCGCAGGATCAGGATGAGAAGAGGCGGCAGAAGGAGGCCTATGTCCAGCAGTGGATTTTCACAGGCGATATTTTATTTCACGTGATAGATGAAAAACCGAGTTAAATAATACATTCAAACCAATGTCATATTTTTTATGCTATGTTCTAAAACCACTTTCCCTTATCCACACTCAATGGTGAATAGGGCACTGCATTGGTACACCAAGTGCAGTGCGCCTCGATAATTGTATTACCTGAAGGAAGGATGATCAGTCTTTCGCTTCAGTACCAATCGAAGGAATCACGCATGAAATATTAATATGAAATATTATTGATATCTCAACAGAGACATCTTCAGACGTCTGCTAGTAAGTAATCAAGTTCGGATTCGAACCTTACCTACACCAATAAAGTAGATCGCCCAAAAAAAAATGCTTTAACTATATTCTCAATAGATGTCACTATAGGGAAAGAATATTAAAAATATTCAAAAATCTGTCGAAAACACAACTCGCAGGTGGATTATTCTGTACAAACTTAGATAAATACAAGTTTCAAAATTTTGTCATTCATGGTTGTCAGATGACGGGCGGAATGGGCAATGTTGTAATACATCAAGTGGCCACTTAACCCAGCCAATGACAGGTCATAAGCCCTGTAAACGCCTAGATAACCCACATTCGTTTCCAGAGCTTCTCTGTCTCTGTTGAGATATCAATAATATCTGATATCAGCCCAGCATGGGTATAATCCAGTAATTTGTCTACCAGTATTTGTATTCATTCAAAATGTTGTTCATATTAATATGAAAATCACATGTTAATAAATATTTCATGTTGACCCCCTACGGGTATCGAACCTGCGGCCGCACGGTAGCCAAATGCGCTACCACGATGCTACGAGGCGGACAAAACAAAGCAGGATTATTATAAAAGAAGAAATATAATATTTTATTCACATGGGGGGGACAATTGTAATTTAGTATTTGTCAACAATATCATAAAAAATTAAGACATTCACGTTAAATATGGTTTTAAAGTTGTACATCAATACATTTCTATTTCCCTTCTGGGAACTGGAAGCTTTTAGTTCCGAACGGGTGAAGTTATCAAAAGAATAAATGTCAGGAAAGTTTATCAACATATGAACATGTCCAACAATGCATGATCTTTCTTTAGCTGCAAGTTAGCTGTTTAAGTTTACTGCTAGTGTGAAAGGTTTAGAGCTTTGGGTCCCGAGAGCTTTCAGAAAAGCATTTGAAAAGTCGTTAAAACGTCACGTAAATAACTTCACTACCTACTTGCGTACATAATACGTGTACGTAGAACGTATTTACCTTTTTAGTAGGTTAAGTAGAGAAATATACATAACCAATACTATAACTATCTCTTATCGGCACTCAAAAGTGTTTAATGCACTGCATTAGAACACCAAGTGCAGTGAATTAAGAGTTTTTTAAAAGAAGGCAGTACTGAAGATATTTTTTTTTAAATAAATCTAAAATACTTTTATTTTTATATCCCTACAGAGATGAGGTTGAATTTTTTCAAATTCAGGAATATGGATATTCGAGCGTTTTTACAGGGCTAATGACCTGTCATTGGCTGGGTTAAGTGGCCACTTTATGTAGGTACTACAACATTCCCCATTCCACTCACTAGCGAATATCCACACTAGATTTGTGTGCAAGTATTTGAACACGACCCAAAATGTTGTAAATCTAAAATAGTTTTTCATATTGATATTTTTATTAAATAGCAGACTTCTGTGTTTTGAGAAAAGGTGTCTTAGAAGAATTTTAGGTATGCGGTGGTTTGACTTTGTAAGGAGCACAGAAGTAAGGCAACGGACACAGCAACCCTTGGTATCTACTGTCATCCGGCGAAGGCGTTTCGGCTGGCTAGGCCATATACTACGCACGCCTCCCGAGAGCCTTAACTGTGCTTGCCTATTTTACAAGGCATCAGGATCTCGGCGTCCACTGTTAACGATTTGTCGGCAGCTTGCGTTAGAGCTGCGGGACGAGGACTTGACTTGGGAGGATGCACGGGAGCTGGCGGCCGCTCACTTGGCCTGGAGGCAGTTTGTGGATTCCGTATGCTCAATATAAGGAGCGGATATGATATGATGATGTTTTTCATTTAATCGTACTAAATTCTTTAAAAACGTTTTTTTTATATTGAAATGAGTTCTTTTGTTTTAAAAAAAACCTGTTATATTTATTTTTCCTTTTACAAAATAAACAATATTTAAAAACATCTGTCATTTTACATAACTACCAAAAAAAAATCAAATTATGTTGATATGTTTAAACAAGTAAGAAAAAGACTTAAGCATACTTTGTTTATGGTATGTGATTGTTTATAAGGTATTTACAGGTTATTCTTGCACAATTTAAGGCTCTGTTAGTGCAATGGTCATAAACATTTATATTTACCAGAGTCCTTCATGAGTTAATAACGGAATTAAGTCGTTTCTTATCAACAGCCGAATAACTCAACGCCTATAACAAAGCCAGACTGGATACTGGTACAAGTTAATGCATAAAACATGAATAATATCCACTGTGTTCCTGGAAAAGGCGGTCACCCACTAAAGCGAAATAAAATTTAAAAAAATGTATTAAAATTTTAAAAAAATATAGCGTTAAATAAAAAGCACCCATTTTACAAAAATCTTTTAATTGTTAAAAATAATTCAAAATGTAGGTACCATAAATACGCCAAATTTTACATAGATACTAACCAAAACCACGGTTTTAATAAAGCATGTATTATAAACATGATTTTAGTTCAAAGATTTTCATTTACCTATCATCTCCTGCGTTTAAATATTCAGATTTCCCAACACGTTCACCACCCTCCATAAACATACCACAACACAACATACACACGACATAACATGACCTTTTTGTATACTATTGTTTGCTCACTACACGTCTTCAAAAATTTGTCTTTTACATTGTGTTGTCCACGTAATTGGTGTTATGTTGTATATATTACCTGAAATTGAAAATTCTTAGTTGATTGTACCAAACATAGCACTCTGTGCACAACATTAAAATATAAATTTAAAAATTTAAATTCGTAGATGTTACGACATTTATTTGTATACGTATATCTCAGTGTCTACGTGTCTTGCATATTCATTTCTGCATATATTTTTTCCTCTTATTATGTGTATCTTGCTAACTTGAATTTGTATCTTATTTATTTTTAAACGTGTCTTGCTAAATTGATTTTTTTATTTTGTTGTATTTTTACATAGGCATATAACGTTTTTTATGTAAAAGTCCTACTGGTGTTGGAATCAAATAAGGTTAAAAAAACATTACAGGTTACACTATTTCTCTTAAACACGGTCGATATAGGTATAATAGAATGTTTTATCGCGGTCCATTCAGTGACCCGAGAGTTAGCTGTATGCGGTCCTGAGTTGCGCTCACAACTCAAACCGATAGATAGCACACACGGCGATAAATTACTCTCGCAAATGGTACTCGGCTACTCCCGCAGCCCCGGGCGGTCGGAAGAATACAAAATACACTAAGTTTGTGAGAAATTGCACGGCGAAAACACACACAGAGCGCCACAAAAAATCGCGCTTAATGCTTACTTGATTTTTAAACCATAAGAATTTTCGGAAACAAATTTTTGACGTGATAACGTCTCATAAATCGATGAACGCCGGCTGCACACACGAAAAAGCATGACTCATTGTCACGTTCCGCCTGAGCCGAGTGTGCAAGCGAGAGCGCGGAACAAGCGATAGAGAGGCACGATCGGCCTAAGCGTTCGGTTTGTTACGGTTCTTGTGACTATCCTTCACAAAATAAAACAGGTTGGAGGATCTTAAACATCATATCATCATATGTATACAAGTTGTAAATAAATTGTTACTAGCACATTGTTACTTGTAATTAATTTGTATAATTTAAGTAAACAAATATTTGAATTAACGAGTCCAAAAAAATGATAATTTATGCTTTGAAAAAAAAAATGATTTTCAAGTAACTCCTCGGCTTTCGTCCACTGTTGACAATTCACAAAACGTGGACTTACTGAGGATGCTCGGGATTCGCTTGACCTGGAGGCAGTTTGTGGATTCCACATGCTCCACATTAGCGGATAATGAATTAAAAGTATGAATTCTATTTTTCATCAATGTTTTCTTATGGCGTTATCACGTAAAAATATCGCCCAAACCGACTTTACAGACAACAAAAAGTTTTTTTAGTCAAACTTCGTAGATTCGGAAGACATTGCAGTGTCTGGTCTTATGTGTGATAAAATTTGAACTGTTTGTACTGTGTCGCATTCGGACTATGTGTATTAATAAGTGTGAGGAATTATGAAGTGTCGGCAACACAAAGCCTACAAAGACGGCTAAAATATCTACTCTCAATTCTGCCAGTTTAAGTATTGCTAACCCCGGCGAAGTCCGAACACCCTTGTAAACTAAACATCTACATTCATGAAGCCAGAGGAAGACATTGCATTGCCGGCGAACATAAACCCTAACATTAACTCTAAGATCCGCACTCAATTCAGCCAGAAGGAAGACATTGCTAACCCCGGCGAAATCCAATCACCAAGTTTAGCGATCGTGCTTTTGCAGCGGCTAGCCTGCTTGGAATCGACTGTCTTTACACTTACGCACCATTCAGAGCCCTAGTCAATTTCTGCAAAAAATATTTTTTCTATGGCTTGCATATCAAACATCGCGGGCAAAAAATTCCACGTAGGCTATATCAAACGTCGCGGCATTAAATATTTTTTTCTATTCTAAAAGTCACTCAAAAAATAGTAGTTATGGCTTCATATCAATAGGGCGGCAAAGAAATCTTTTTTCTATGGCTTGCATATCATTTATTTTTTTTCTATTGCATTTCAAACGCGTCGCGGCAAAAAATATTTTTTCTATGGCTTTTATATCAAACGTCGCGGCAAAAAAAGTTTTTCAATACAATGTCGCGACAATAGAGAATATAATAAGCATTCTAAAAGCGCTCATTAGTAGTTACAATTCAAAAATAGCATAAAAATATTTTTTTTATTTATTTTATTATTAACTTGACGCCCATAGGGCTTTTACATTTAAACAAATTTAATTTTAACTAGAACTAGCAAAAATATTGTGCAGCCAAAAAAAATGTCAGAAATAATTTTACTACTACTTTTGTTATCCGCACCTATACCGCATACGTCATAAACAACGTTTTTTATTTAAATAATTCAAGACATACTCTAGTTTTTATAATGATAGATTTTTTTTTATAATTTATATTTGATTCTCCACATAACTTCAAAAACTGTTTTAATGTCCATTTCACGTTAATTTTTTACTTATCAATAGAGAGCTAAATTTAATAGCATGTAAACATTATACATTCCAGTTTTTTTATATCCAATAATACGTCCTTCTTCGAAGTAAACTATAATACCTTGATCCAATATACATACTCGAACTTTTAAGACTTCTTTCATAAAACTGATTTCCTAGTAAATTTCCATACAAATACATTCATTTTTACGATACACACGCTTAAGGAAATGTTCTCAAAAACCAAAAAAAAATAAATATATTTGCCTCTTTATAATATTCAAAGTATCCAATCTCAATAAATATAAATAGGTACTACAATAGATTTATTTGAATTGGAGGCTCTGGGAAATTCTTTTTCACGTTGTATTTTCTAATTTTCAAAAAATTGTAATTAGCTACTTTAATTATTTATTTTAAAAGCTTAATTAACAAATGTTTATTAATCTATGAAATATCTCTCTGGGCAAGTTCCGTGCTGAGGTATTCATTAACAATAATTTTGTTTTTTTTTTTCGTAGGGAGTAAATATTTGTATGAAAATTTTGATAAGAAAAAATGCAATTTTTTACATTAAAACCAAAAATATGTTATCTTTTATTGAACTTTTATGATTTTGATAATTTTTTAACAATTTTTTTATTTTACAAGCGAATCAATGATAGAATTATAAATATATTGTAGCAAAAACAACAATATTATACAATTTTACCAAATTCATTGATATCCTACTAAAGACAGAAGTTAGAAACATAATAATAATAATGTGTATCTAGGCGTTTACAGGGCTTATAACATTGTTGACACTATGAAGAAAATATCTTAACCATTATCTTAACCATCACGCCATTTCTCCGGAGGGGAAAACAGAGAAGATAGAACGCTTGACTACTTTCTCCTATCACACTTCCTTCGCTTTTTACACATTTATACATCTTCTCATGCACGATTCGATTATTCCGACCTTTCTCATGTCTACTTGTAAGTCCTAAAATGGGTACTTTTTTGTCAAAATGTGGTATCTTATATAAGTATTGTGTGTTTTAATACTTCTTCTGAACCGTAAACCTGAACGTCTTGCCTTGGTGTAATAAACGATCCAAAAACACAGTACTTGGCACGCAATTTTTTAAAGAAAGCTAATAAAAATACATACGTTTTCTGACGATAAAAATAGATAAGTAGGTATAATATATTAAAATTATGAAAGTACAGTTTTCTTAGACATTCATTTATTTAGTTCTCCAATTTAATTTTTTCTCTGAAATATGGAAACAAAATGAACTAAAACAAAGTTTCAAATGAGCAGAATTGAAATATAGAAAAACACTTTAATTTTTCTTCCACATTCATTTATTCAAGTTTCTCGGAGCTGTTTCCTTTCTAGAATATGAAAATAAATGGAATTTTATACATGCAAAAACGACTATAGGAACTTTTTGTTGAAATAACAGGATCTAGAGAAAGGGTTCTTATTATTGGAGGTGTCAAAGGGCGTATTATTTCATAACACTCTACTGTTTATACGGACGAAATGATAATATTATACTAGAATTTTATTTCCCACGTTCTTTTCTAACATCCTTTGTTAAACATTGGTGAGTTGTTTTTAAGTTTATTAAATTATAATTTGACATCTCAACAGAGACGAGAAACTTGAAAGGGAATATGGATATCTAGGCGTTTACAGGGCTCATGACCTTCATTGGCTGGGTTAAGTGGCCACTTGATTATTTACAACATTGTCTACAAGTATTTGGACACACTTATTAAATTATGTTTAAATAAAACGATGTTATGTGTTACTATTAATTGGTTTATTCTTTAGAAATAGAATTTACCTACACTACCTGGTTTCGGGAGTAACGTTCTCCCATCGACTGGTGAAAAGACACTGAATTAGAATACAGATGATGTTATACAGTTGTGTAAACGAATTGATAGTAACACATAACATCGTTTTATTTAATCATAATTCATTATGTAGTGTTACAAAGTGAATGCCGAATCGATCAACAAAATAATAACGATGTAACCCGCGTAGCAAAATCTCACAAAATAATTAAAATCTCATTTAATATTCAAAATATGAAACCGATATTTTGGCCAATCTTCAATCAAACCTTTTTGCATGGAAAAAAAATATTTGAGACCAAAAAAAATTGTAGGTACTTAAAAATAAAATTACTTTAAAAATATTTTTTACCTACATGTTTCAGAAATTTCATACGAACATTGTGTATTTTGCAGTAAACAGAGGACTTTATGATTTTTTTTAACGCGTTATTCAGCTTTTTAAAAAATTGAATAGAGTTGTATTATGACAGACAGAGATACTAACTACACACTGATAATAAAAAACATTTATATTAAAAATAAAGTTTTAAAAGTTCAATGAATCGACATTTTCTATGGGTAACACGAGGTTTCATCACCGGAAGCCGTCGATTATTTTAAAACACAGTACTGTTAAAAATCTTTAATGTAAGATTTTTTAAGGGTAGAGGTAAAATGATTCCTTTTATTGATTTTTTAAAAAAAAACAATTTATTGTAAAAGTTATGAATCAACATTTTGTATGGGTAACCCGAGGTTACATCACCGGATGCCGTGGATCGTTTCAAACACAGTACTTTAAGGGTTAAACCATATAGAGAGAAAAAAATCTATATATCAGTGTAAAGTGAAACACTTGAAAATTTAGTTAAGTAAAGTGTTCGATGGCCCACAAATATATTTTTTTTTTTTTTATTACATCACATTGATTCTGGATATACGTATTGGTTTGGCCACATGATACTCTCTGATAGGTAGTTACAAAGCTCTCAAAATGTAACGCCTACCTTCACCCATTCCATAACCTTTTTCCAACTAAAATTGAGTCTCGAATATTCGCTCAGCGCAGCAACATTGAAAAAGTCAAGCTGATCTTCTTCTTCTATGACCCTCGTTATACCCTCGTGATACTCGTCAAATCTCCAAGCTTCCCAGATATAACTCCCGAAACCCCTCGACCAAAAAAGTGAGTAAAGTGTGCTGTGCCCCTAGTTTGTGTCCCGCCGCGCCAGTTCGACGTGGTTTCCAGGGTATTCCAGGATACTTCGTCCTTCCTGGTGGTCCTTCAGTATATCATTGTTAGGAAAGCTCTGGTAAGTCCTCTTCCATTTTCCGATCCTCGTTCGGACAAGTTACCAGAGATTCGTGGCGGATTCACGTATTATGTTTAGAACGCATTCCTCACTGGGAATTTGTTTTATTTTTTAGTACTTTTTCCAACGCAACATGAAATTTTTTTATTATGTGATCTCACCGAGAGTTGAGCCTTGAACCTCCATATTGTGAGCCCAGTATCTTAGCTATTACGCTGCGGAAGTAGCCAAAAAATATTGCGTTTATTTACATGTTTATTTACAGAGGTGAGGCAATGGACACAGCAACCCTTGGTGTCTTCTATCATCCGGCGAAGGCGTTTCGGCTAGGTCGGCCATATAATACGTGCGCCTCCCGAGAGCCTTAACCACGCTTGCCTATTTTACAAGGCATCAGGTTCTCGGCGTCCTGGTCGTCCACTGTTGACAATTCGTCGGCAGTTTGCGTCAGAGCTGCGGGACGTGGACTTGACCTGGGAAGATGCACGGGAGCTAGCGGTCAATCGCTTGGCCTGGAGGCAGTTTGTGGATTCCATATGCTCCACATAGGGAGCGGATATAGTATGATGATGGTGATGAAAATTGTGACCTTATTATCTATGTATATTTCACTTTCACGATTTTTGGAAAACGATGCAAAAATTAATATGCATACCTACCTGGAATTTTTGGTTTTCCGTTTCTATATAATAAGCACAAAAAAACATGCATTTTTCTTAAAAGCTTATGTAATTCTATGAAATTTACAAATAATGTATATTTGAAAATGCCCTTAAAAGGCAGAACAATTATTGTCCCTACATAAAAATAAAAAATAGCATCAAAATCTAGTTTGTTTTAAATATTAAAATGTATAGATTTTCTAAAGACAAATGCATGGTTTGTGAAAAAATGTGTGCTTAGTGAAGTATAAACTACTACTAATACTCTTTTTTATCCCCACTCAATGGTGCATAGGGCACTGCATTGATAAACCAAGTATGAACTGTTTAGCGAAAGTTCCTGAGCGCCTAAATATCGATATTACCCATATAGAAAAGGCTTAGTACTGAAAAACAACCTTTTATTAATTTTTTAAAAATAATTAGCGTAATCAGGGGTCGAGGGATTTGAATAAAATTATATGAAATAATGAGCGTTTGTTAGAAAAGCTACTAATGACATCGTTATTTCAGTTTTATCTTTTATGGGAGAGACGCAAATGCATGGTGAGCTCATGGCGTCATTAAATAGCTATTTGATGCAGAGGTACAGTTATAAAAAAACCGTTTCCCTTTTTTTTAAAACGCCATCAATCCTGGACATAAAGTGTCGACTCTTGTTTAAATATGTGTCTAAAGTCTAATAATATTGTTAAGAGGCAAGTCCTCATAAAGAAATCGACAACCATTTTCTCTAAGTGTGCATAAAAGATTTTTTTTTTCTGTACGACATTTTTATTTTTTTTTATGTCAACTAGGTACTTATAGCCAATTAAATGGGAGAAAAAAATAATCTGATAACCCTTAAGTTTCAAACCATAGCTTTTTTATTGCTTTTTATTGCTATGTTAAATAGACACTTTTTTGATAATTAAAAAGTTCTCACAGTAAAATTCGTCTTGTTTTATTTATCGCTTTAAAAAAACGCTCCTAAATTGTTGACATATTTTTAAGCAGAGGCTGTTTACGTAATTTATATTTGTATGTCTTAACCATGCTTGCCTATTTTACAAGGCATCAGGTTCTCGGCGTCCCGTCCTGTAACTCAATCACAGATGATTTTTTTTTCAAGACTTCTGAGTTTTGAGAATAGGTGTTTTAGAAGAATTTTAGGTGTGCGGTGGTTTGACTTTGTAAGAAACACAGAGGTGGGGCAACGGACACAGCAACCCTTGGTATCTTCTGTCATCCGGCGAGGGCGTTTCGGCTGGCTAGGCCATATACTACGTATGCCTCCCGAGAGCCTTAACCATGCTTGCCTATTTTACAAGGCATCAGGTTCTCGGCGTCCTGGTCGTCCACTGTTGACGATTCGTCGGCAGTTTGCGTCAGAGCTGCGGGACGTGGACTTGACTTGGGAGGATGCACGAGAGCTGGCGGCCGATCGCTTGGGCTGGAGGCAGTTTGTGTAATCCATATGCTCCACATAGGGAGCGGATATGGTATGATGATGATTTTTTTCTTTTTATTTAACAAGTCAAAAGAAAGATAGGAAAATCACAACGTTCATTCATTAAAATCATTTGAAAAATAGTCGTTTGCTCCAGGATTTTTCCATCTTTCTCTTGGCTTTTTAAATAAAAAGAAATAATGTTGTGGCGGAAGAAATACGTCACGCGGGCGACGCGGAACGAAGATCTACCGAACTCTGCCAAACGCTATCGAACAATGACGAGAGACATTTTAACCTTCATCGCGACTACACGTCGCTTTTGTACAAATTTCTTGCCGCCAAATTGTGGGGGCAATCTAAATTCTTTTCACACTTTTCCATTTTCATAATTTATGTCAACCTTAGTTTAATTAGTTAAGTTTTAATGGTATTTCATTTCATGTAACTTCTGTGCACTAGAAACTGTAAGTACTCTTTCATTTCTCTCTGTGCACCCCACATAAAGCAATCACCACTAGAGGTAACACAAGTGGTTGCCAAAATGTTTAGCATTTCAGACAAATAATGCAATAATTAATATTTTGTATTTTTTCCATTCAACTCTCCGCTTAAGGTGGCTCCTTGCTCAATATTAAAGTTTTAATTTCTTCCTACAGTCTAGCTGGGTGCTGATTCTGCCAAAATTCCTAATCTCGACGTGGAAATTTCGACGCATGATTGATGGCTGCAAAGTTTTCTCAGTCACTTTTTCAACAAAACCATTCTCACTTTCTGCCTCCCTTCAAAGATTAAACATTTCACAAGAGTTATACGAAAATATATTATATTGTAGGTGAAATTCAGTATATCGCAAAGACGTGACGTGTGGCTCAAGGGGCGTACCGATACTAGAAAAAAAACGTAATTTGTTCCAAATTAGTAGCGCGCTGCGCCAAAAAAATGTGCCCGCAAAATGGGGTTTTAATTTTTTTTTCCGAATTGCACGATAATTACTTTCTTATTATTTTTATCGTCACTTTTAGAAATACTGAAAATTTTAGAAAAAATACCATTTGAGTTTCCCGTTTTTTTCTTCATATTATCATATTTTATGTTTGATTTATATTTTTTATTGAAATTACTTGGTGGAATTCCATGATTAAATTATTAATATATAACTAATTAACCCATTTAGACCTGAAACTATTTTTGTCACAATTTTTACCATTTTTTTAAAAATCGAACGAAAAAATTAAACGAAAAAAAAATGCAACACTAATATTAAAATCACTGATAATATTGAACTAGAATGCTAAGTGGAAGCCTTATTAATGATCTTAATATAAAATAAATAAAAAAATTATGAAAAAAACACTTATAGTACCTCCTCAATGACATCATGGAAAAAATAAAAAATTAACACTGATTTAAACTGCGTCTATATTCACTCTCTGACAAATTTCAGAAAACTGATATCGTTTATATGAATCATTATACCTTCCTCTTGGACATTAAGATAAATTTGTAACATTATACTTATTGGGTTCTTCAGTACATTTTTTATAACACACTGTCCCATATGTGGGACGGTAGGTCTAAATGGGTTAAAGTTAAGTAAAAAATACTTGGTACACTTCTACTTTTATTTTTATTGTGTATTACATTTTATGTATCTACGTAGGTACTTTTTTTTTTAAAGAATCGTAATTGTTTGACTTTGACATCGACAAGTACTTTTCATTACACTTTTTTTTTCAAAAATTGAATAATTCTATTTTGAAATGAAATGTCATAATATGGGCAAAGAGAGCGGCTTGTTATCCATTGTTTTTTGGTTTGATTTTTTTATTAAAAAGATATCTAAATTTCTGGTTTAAAGGTAAATGTGGGTTTTTATTTTCCGTCGATTCTAAAATGGCAAAACCGGCTCAGCAACCAAGAAAAGCGTCGACTGTACAAATGTCTGACAACCCAACGGTCAACGAATTGTTGGCTGAAAATGCTATATTCCCTGTGATAGTGGTTTCCATCTTAGTATTGAGTGAGTTATTAATTTAGAGATCTTCTTAAACAGTGTTATTAATTTATTGTTATGTGTGTGTTGATTCGTGGAGTTTGGCGTAAGAATTTATTCGATTCCCGGTGAGATCACCTAAATTGAAAGTGATTGAAAGCCTGGGTGATTAGATAATATTTGCCATTTCAATTACTTGGTATTTTTTAATTAATTTTTATTTATCGTTTCTTTTGAAAAATAACAATTGAAAATGAAATATTTGAATGAAATATTATGTAGAGCACTTATTTATTGAACAAATTGATTTAATCTGTATTTTGACAATAAAAAATCGTTTTACCGAACTTTGGGTCTTGAGTAAAATATTACGAAAGTGCAGTGTATATTCACATAATAGATATTTATTTACTGTTTTTTTTCAGTCTATTTCGCAGCGTATGGATGGAGAATCGGATGCTGTATGTGCAGAAATAGATAATACTAGAAAAGGCATAAAAAAAATTGCGTTTTGGGACAAAATTGCACACATACACCATAAACATAAATTTAAAAATTCACATTTATAGTCGTGCTCAATTTTATACGTATTTGATAAATGTTATATTTGGGTTTATTTGATTTATCAAGTGTATATTAATTTCATACAAAAAGTTATTGAATCGTTTATTATACATAGCTATTTGATATAGATAAAGATCAAAAAGTCAAACAAATTACTGAATTACTACAAATAATAGGTTTTCCTGTATTTCAGTTGTGTTTTCATGACAGTGTTCTTTATTTATTTTAACGAAAATCACACGATTTATACATAACGTATTTAAATGAAATTATCTTACCGTGTTTAAGTTTAAAGTGAATTTATAAATACATCTGTATTTATAAATACAGTAGCACCTAGACAACACATTCCAAAATATTAATTAGGTACGTTTCAGCATACTTTTGTACAAATATATAGTTTTTTATAAATATCTCGATTTTGTAAGTCTGTACCTAATATGGAAATATCAATATTATATTCGTTTAAAAAAACCATTGCCTGAATCTTCTAGTTCAAAATAGCATTTTTCGAGTGATTTTGACGTGGTATGATGTTTTATAATAATTTTATTTTATTATTTGAATATTCAAGTTCACTGAACTGCTATTAAATTTGATAATTTAATTTCTTATTCATTACGCTGTTGTTTTGATCGAAACATAAAAAAGTAAAACGAAAAATGGAAAATAAAGAGTAATAATTGTTTTTACGGAAAGGAAATTTACTAAATCGTAAAATAATTCACGGAAATGTTACTCATTTTGTAAACAAAAAAAATATGAACAATTGCATTTTTTAATATTGTCTTTTTAATTATTACTTGCCTTTTACGTTGTGTTTTGTTCAAAAACAAAAAAAATATTTTTGTATACCTACGTATAAAGAAATGTGACAGTGTGTATTCTTTGTATTCACAAAATAAATAACCAGAAAAACTATTGACTTTTTTGTATCTCTATCTACTACTTTCCTTTTTCCTTTCCCACACCGCGTGACTCGCGGCCGCTTTCCCATACAAACGTTTTCCTCGATTTTATCCCTAAAATTAAACATAATATGTTCCGTTTTCCAATAACCTGTAATTTTTTTGTTTATAATATATTTAATATAAAGCGTAAGACTGATCATCTTACCTTCATGTAATTAAATGATCAAAATACATTGCACTTGGTGTACCAGTACAGTGCCCTATGCACCATTGGGTGCGGATAAGAGAAAGTAGTAGTAGTATATTTAATCTTACGATTATTACATATTTTTGTAATAAAAAAATAATATTCTAAAGTTCTTTTTATTAGTATTTTACTACAGAGGTGCCTTCGAAATTCATTTATTCTGTTTATTACTTTGACGGTCTTAGGTAGTTCATTATATTTTTTGAATCCTTTGTACATTATATTGTTCTGAGAACATGTCTTAGATCTATTGATTGCCTTCAAATTGTTTTTAGTTTAACCCATGGGGGTAAACCTGGATTTTTGTCATAAAATAATCTGGTAAAAGACCATTTAGCATTTTATTGTATTTAAATCAATCCTTTTTTCACGGAAATCCACCATTTTGAATATCTGTTGCGCTTCAGAATTATTCTCAACGCTTTGTTTTATTTTTTGTTTTTGCCCTTTGTTGCATAAAAAAAATAATGTAGCACAGTTATCAGTGAGAGGACCTATTATTGTATCATAATATTTTATTAACTATTTTTTTATTCGAATATTTCTAACCGGTCATGACACATCACTAGTAGTTTTATGAGTAAATTTTTGGGTACAAAATTGTTCTAGGGTTCGAAAGTTAATTGTAATTTCAGCATAATTAATAAAGTTCTGATTACGTCTGGAATTTGGCAAAAAGGTCAGAGACACTCTTACTTAGATATTAATATTGTAAGCATACACCGGGTAGCAAAACTCGATGTACAAGCGGGAAACCAGTGAATCTACATAATATTAGGTCCTTATATATGAAATTGGCGGATTTATTGGATTTATTTTTTATTTGACCCCTTTTTTCGAGAAAATTGAGAAAGTAGATTTTTTTTTTGGCAATTTTTTACAATTTTTTATAAAATATCATTTATTAAGTCTAATTAATACTATCCATAAAGCGAAAAAATCAAAACCAAAATTCATGAAATTTTCCCTGCGGTAGGTAGGTTATAATTTTATTTTATTTTTATTTGATTTATTTTACCACCCCAACAGGCCAGGAGGCCCAATCACAGAGGGGAACAACGCCACAAACACCCAGGCTTGGAAAAAATCACTTTTTATTTTTGTGTTCTCACCGGGAATCGAACCCGGCACCTCCGTATCGTGAGTCCAGCGTCTTAGCCATTACGCTACGGAGGCCGCTAATGAAAGATTTTTTATAGAAGAAAAAATATTTTTTTTCAAGCTCAGATTCAAATCATAAATTCGACTCTAAATATGATGTTGATTCACCAGTTTTCGGGTTGTACCTACTGAGTTTTGTTACAACATGTATTTTCAGGATACCACCTACACCATTTTAACCCTGAAAGACCTGTGCTGAAAAGCTCTTTTAGGAACAGTAAGACAACGCCGCATTCCACAAGTCTTAAGTCGTTAAAAGTCTTCAAAACTAAAAAAAACATCGCATCCAACAAACCACCGTCGAAACCATCAAAACCAACCACCATACTGACGTGCAAAACCTAAACCGCGGTAAGAGCAAATATAAAATTGGCTTAACTGTACCTACAGGGCTCATGTTGGCAAAGCTCCCTGTATTGCCAATATCATGGGCCCCCTTTGTCAAGTTGAACCAAGAAGTCTGATGCACGTTTTACACTATCTCAAAACAAAAAAAAATGCAAGACTGATGTTGTTATGGATATTAAAACTAAATAATAAAATTAAAAGAAAATACCTAATTAGATATTTTCAGATAATATGTGAACTACTGCCATCTATGAAAATTTACTTGAAACATTTTTTAAATGTTATAACCTAGCGAAGACTAGCTTGGTAAATTTGCTGCGTTAGATAAGCGACATGTTAGTTCAGAAATATATTAACAGATGTCAGTAAATATGAATATTGTGAAAATTTTATGCATTGATAATAATACGCGAAATATTTGGACCATAACTCAGTTTAATGTCGCGTGATATACTCGGGGAAACCTGTATTCTGAATAAATCATTTTAATCTTAGGCGCCTTGCATTTTTCTTGGAGGAAAATGGGTGAATGGACCATAAAGAAGTAATATTGTAACATAATAATTCACAATATTATGCTGCGATTACAAAAGAAAACAAGCACATCTGATAAAAAAAATTATTATTATAAATAAACGTACATACATTATGTATAGATAATTCATTTCCGTTTTTATCGATATATTCTAGGTAGGTTTTACTAATTTCATTAATCCGTACCTACTCAATGGTGCATAGGCACTGCAGCAACTGCATTGGCACACCAAAAGAACCATAAAAAATATTTCCCTACCTTTTATTTTTATGCATCAGAAATTTGAAACATTTTATTTAATACACAATACGGTCGCTAGAAATTATCTTTTATAAAAAAAGATTATATGCTTTTCCATGACATGCCTACAGCAAAAATAATAATACCTATTGTCGTGTTTAAAGAAACATTTTTTGATATTTTGAGACTTATACCGAATTTCAAACAAATACTTTGTAAGCTGATTTGAGTTTTGTAATTTCAGGATTGAGTTAATATCAAAGGAAAACTAAATGTAATTAAGTAAGCTGAATAATTTAAATTGTATTTGATTTAAATTTTCATGATTAATATTAAATTTATTTAAAAAGCTGGGAGAAAATATCTGAGAGTTTGGTAACAATATGAACAACATTGTGTTCAAAATACTGGATTATTCCCATGCTGGGCTAATATCAATCATTAATGATATCTCAACAGAGACAGAGAAGCTCTATTATTGAATATGGGTTATCTTTACATAGTTGTGTAACAGAACTCGTAAAATAACCCGAAAACTGATGAATCTACAATCTAAATCATATTTGGAGTCGATTTTTTTTATCTGAGCTTGAAAAATAAAAAAAATTCTTCTTACAAAAGCTTTCATAGTCATCATCATCATTATGCCATATCCGCTCCCTGGATCATATGGATTCCACAAACTGCCTCCAGGCCAAGCGATCGGCCGCCAGCTCCCATGCGTCCTCCCAAGTCAAGTCCACGTCCCGCAGCTCTGACGCAAACTGCCAACGAATTGTCCACAGTAAACGACCAGGACACCGAGAGCCTGATGCCTTAATGCTTTTATTAGTACCTCAGATTAAGGAAAATTGTACATGTTTTTTTTATGAAAATGCGGTTTTTTGTTTTGTTTTATTTATAAATACTATCAATTTGACTAAATAAATTATGTTTTATAACAATATGCAGAAATTTATCGGAAAAAAAAATCAACATCGTAATTAATTTTTCGAAAAATATAAGTCGAATCAAAAAAAAAAATCCTACAAAATCGACTCCAAATATGACGTTGATATAGTTATACTAGTTTTTCGCTTGTACATCGAGTTTAGTTCCACCATGTCTAAATACCCATATAAATGATGTCCCATATAAATAGAATCAGATAATGTTTGTATGTTTTCCCTAATAATGTTTGAAATAAAAGGATTATAAATTAGAAGCTAACACAATGACATGTTATATTCTTTATCTAAGGTTAAAAGCTCTTCAAAAATTGTACAACGAAAAGACCTATGATTGAATAGCAGTTTTTTTGCATATTTCAATGGCTTTCTACAAATAATTACGTCGCAGTAAATACTTGTTATTTTTCTTATATTTATTTTTACTAAAAAAATATTAAAATCCTACACTAACGATGATAATAAATATTTCAAAACCACGGGGTGCCAGTGGTACAAGGCTGCTTTTGCTTCTGTATCCCCTAAGTATTCTTTCAACAAAAATACACTTAAAAAATGCAGCCAAAAAAAAGGCTTTGATAAATTTCTCAACATCTGTATTAAGTCGGACAGATAAAGTAAATTCGCTTATTCAGTGTAATGCCTTTTTCCATTCCACGCAGAAGAAATCGGTCGAGATAATTATCCGATTTTCCAGCTTGGCATTGACTAGGCCTAGTTTTTCCGCCATTTTGTCCACACTTTGTCTATCCCAGAGAAAATGGCCGAGGGGCTGACGTGTAAAAAAGCGAGGGAAAACGGTTTTTGTACTTTAAGGTCGTCAAAAGGTTTTTGTTTCGAGGGAAAAAGGGTTAATGCCTCAGCTGGGGATATCCTACAAATAGTTCAGCCATTAGAATATTTAAGTTGGGATTTTATTAATGGATTTCTTGGGCGAATTCGTTTATCTTAGGCGGACAGGATTGTGAATAATTTATCCTTCTTAAAAGTTGACGAAACGCCCGTGAAAGGTATTCGAATTGAAACCAATTTTTATTTAAAACCAAGGAAAATAAGTAAGCTTGATTTGTTTCGGGAAACAGAAGTGAAAAAGTGCTAGATATTTAAGTAAACTGCCTTCAAACTTCATATGTTCTTATGCACAGTCCCCCATCTTAATGAGTACGTTATACCTACGGACTGGAATACAAAAAGTCATGCCATTTAGCAATTTAAAATATTAATATGGAATCAATGTTAGATCTACGCTTTTGAAGACATCATTTTTATTTAAAAGCTTTTATGAGAAGAATTTTTTTTTTTTTAACTTCAGAAAAAAGTCATTCGACAGTACACATTCTACTCCAAAAAAAGATGTAGATTCACCAATTTTCGAATTGTACTACGAGTTTTATTACTCCATGTATACCTAACGCAAACTTCTTACGAACTCAATAAAATCTTGCATTTTTGTAGTCGTATAATTCTCAAAGTTCTTTTCTATATTAATTCACATAACAATCATATTTGGTTAAATTTTCTATTTGCCTTTATTTGAGATTTATAAGTGGTAAATAAATATAAAAAATTCACCAAATGCTAGCTACACCTACGCGAGAGTATCTCGTATCCAGACATGTAAAAGTTCCGTAGAGTTTTGAGTGGGAGGTATGAAGAAATTGATAAACTTTTCTTCTCGTAAGGGGCTGTAAGAATCCGATACAAGTGTTGTATCCCAAACATGCTACCCCTTAAATAAACATGTATAGCGTATAGCCCTTGTGTGGAACTAAAATATTTATATTAAACCAGCGCGGATAACTTGCTCGCTTGAAGATTTGAATTTTATTTTACTCACAGAAACCTAAAATAAGTAATATTTTTTATACGGCTCTCGTATACTGAAATTTTCTACTGGTATGTTGGACAAACGTTATTGCATACAAATGAATAAAATCTATGACGAATCAGTCGGGGTTCTTCAAATTATATTGTTGATAGGCTAAATTGGCACTCCACGTGCATGGGTTTAAAAATCAACACTGGTAAAACAGCTCGTGTCAAGATGCCCAGATCCCCCTGGGTTTGTCGGGTTAAGTCATCGAAAGGGTCGAGAGCTTCAAATACCTGGGAGCGTACATGACAGAGAAAGGCAGAGTTCAGAAAGAACTGGAAGTGCGTCTTGGAGTAGCGGGCGCCGCATTCAACAGTATGAAAATGTTTTGAGAATAGGTGTCTAGGAGAATAGGTGGAAGAATTTTAGGGATGCGGTGGTTTGACTTTGTACGGAACTCAGAGGTGGGGAAACGGACACAGCAGCCCTTGGTATCTACTGTCATCCGGCGAAGGCGTTTCGGCTGGCTAGACCATATACTGCGTATGTCTCCCGAGAGCCTTAACCTTGCTTGCCTATTTTACAAGGCATCAGGTTCTCGGCATCCTGGTCGTCCACTGTTGACAGTTCGTAGGCAGTTTGCGTCAGAGCTGCGGGACGTGGACTTGACTTGGGAGGATGCACGGGTGCTGGCGGCCAATCGCTTGATCTAGAAGCAGTTTGTGGATTCCATATGCTCCACATAGAGGGAGCGTATATGCTATGATGATGATGACGACTATTTTCCCTTTTCCGCACTCAATGGTGCATGGGACACTGCATTGGGAATCTTGATAATTGGTTACATGAAGGTAAGATGCTTCAGGTATCATATTATGAAATATATTTCCTAGAAAACAAAAACTTTACTTATTATTTCACCTTTAGCCCCTTCGGGAATCGAACCTGCGACCTCGTGCATGTTAGCCCAACGCGCCATGCGTTACACCACGAGGTGGACATACTTAACTTAGCGCTAACCAGAGATTGTTAAATACGTCTCTTTCTACCACACATACATGTTTTAACTTTTGACTCGGAAGATCTAGTATTTCGCCAATAGTGGCACCCGTGCCAGAACCAATTATGAACCGTACCGGTCAGTTATATGCCCGCGTTTAGTCTTGGGGTTAAGACTAGTTTACAAGGGTAACGAGCAGGCGTCCTAGCCAATCTCCCGCTTGCAATGAAAGTTGCTGTCTAAACCACTTAAGAATCCATCTTGTCAAAAAAAAAATAGAACGAAACTTTAAATGATCTCTAAGATCCGTGTAAAAAGGTTTCTTTATGAACAATGTAATAGAATGTTAGACTAGCGGATATATCTAACTTTGAATGATATAAATGTCCAGGATTTTTTTTTTTCTCTCTTTAACATCGGATTACTTATTACTTTTATGATGGTTACGTTAATTAAGGTAATCTAGATGGATGTTTTAGAACCGCTTCAGAGATGATTAGTATATGGTTTTATGAA